>JBBMKF010000002.1:2496805-2511981 GCA_037834155.1 Curcuma caesia | reverse complement strand
AATTCTCTTGCAATTCTTACATTAATGAGCTTAATATTTTTCGACCGTAAAGTGCTTTTAATTATATATATAATAATTTTTAATTAAATAAATTCTTAGAAATTTAAAATCAAAATCTTACCTTGCGTAAAATTAGAATTAACAACATAAATGATACTTATATAGTAATAATACGAAAATAAAAAAATGAGTAAAGAATAAATTAGCAAGATTAAATATAAACTTCAATTCCACCCATCTAACTCAACTATAAACTCACAAATCTACTTATATTAATCATCTAATTACATTGTCGGGTATGTTTTATCATGATTAACCCTTATCATTAACGATACTCTTGTTGGAGATGATCAGACATTGGCACGTGGCATAGTTCCTCTCTCAGTTCCGGTAACCCTCTCCTTCCGTCGTCATCGCTGCCGCCGATTCCTGCTCTCTCCAACGCCCGTTAAGCCTTCTCTTCCTCTGCCCTGCATTATCGCCGCCCTCCTTCCCCCCTTCGCCGGCGATCCCTCGTGGCCACCAAATTCATTATTTGTGTAATCTAGAGAAACAGCGTTGCGCTGCCGCTGCATCTCTCGAGCCACGTGCCACCTTCAGCGTCTCTCCAACTCCGTCCTGTTCGCCCGATTGTGGACAGCGGAGATCCGGTGAAGATTTCTTGAGCCCCTCCGCACCAAAGTGATCGCCACTTGGCCTACCGCCTATGCATGTGGCCGACGTGACTCATTTGTCATTATGCCGAATCTGTCGTTTTAGGTGCTTCGTTTGCACGCCTCTTCTCCTCCTGCAACTCGATGCCATGGGTGATTGTGAGATCGAGCGAGCGGAGATCTGATTCAATTCGGCGGATCGGAGGTCGCGCCGTTGCGTGGTAAGTTCAATTTCACACATATTATTCACGAGCTTGTTATTTTGCAGTTCCTTTTTCCTCTTTCATTGATCGATCGGTCTATTGGTTCTTTTGCAATCCGTTCCTAATTAATATGCGGTTCCTAGATTCTTGAAACTTGATATCTTGATTGGCCTTCGCACTTTGATTTTTCACTGTTTGGGATGAAAATCCAGTTTGGTGAAAGATTCAATCAATCATCACCTAGGCGGCCCCTTCTACCCATGTATATCTTATTAATCTGCAAAGAACATCACATATACACCTTTGCTATTGTAGATATTTTTAAACCCATGAATAGTTATAAAATCACATGCCCTTGAAAGCCTCGAGGGCTTGAATAAAGACGAGTGCTTATGAATGGAAAAAAAGCTTTATACAATTTATGATGTGAGATTAAGAGTTTGTTTAGTTGAATGAAAAACTTAAAGAATGGATTATAAAAAGGATGCACTTTAAAACTTTCCATCCTTACTACTAGTTATCCTGAAATTTAGAAGGGATGGAAAACCTGATGGATAAGGGATCCCTATAAATCACTATTTTGGTTTTACCCAAATCAGGAGTAAACTAAATCCCTTCTCACTAAAATATATCCCACCCATAACTCCTTGTAAAACAATACCCACCTATGACTCCTTAATAGATAATATTCACTTGCGCTAAGAGATTGTGGATATCTTTTGATTCTTTCCCACCATTGCAAATTGGATGGCTCTATATTTCTCCAACTGAATCTTCTTTCAAGGTGTTTTTGGTTGTTTTTGAATAGTGAACGTGTTCATACAAGTTAATGAACCACTTATGGAACTTGTCTCCCTGCTTGCTTGGGAATTAATCCTTTCTTCTCAACTTGACTTTAATGACCTAAGAATATCTTCTTTGCTAGATTATTATATCCTTTTAATGATTCTCCATTTGCTAGATTATAGTTTGTTGTTACAGAATCAATTCCATATTCTATTCCTCCAACTACTCTTAGCTTGAAATGGAGAAACTTTTATTTAACATTTATAAGGAATTTGTAATGATCTAATCTTCTGTTCATCTCTTCTACTCGCTCTTCAGAGACTGAGGTATCTTGGGGAGCTCATCATCTATTTCTCTTCAAATGGGGGAACTTCACCATGCAGAAAATAATCTAGTCAATGATGGAGCTCCAAGACTAGACAGTATTCAGAAAGTTCCGCTCATCCCTCTTGTCTTTCTTATTTTCTATGAGGTGTCTGGTGGCCCCTTTGGGATAGAAGATAGTGTTCGGGCTGCTGGTCCACTTCTAACTATACTTGGCTTTCTTGTTTTTCCCTTCATATGGAGCATTCCTGAAGCACTGATCACTGCTGAGATGGGTACCATGTTCCCAGAAAATGGAGGTTATGTAGTGTGGGTCTCCTCAGCTTTGGGTCCTTTTTGGGGTTTCCAGCAAGGTTGGATGAAATGGCTTAGTGGTGTCATAGACAATGCCTTATATCCAGTCCTCTTTTTAGATTACTTGAAGTCTGGAGTTCCAGCTTTGGGAAGTGGGGTTCCAAGAACATTGGCAGTGTTAATCCTAACAATTGCACTAACTTATCTGAACTATAGAGGATTGACCATTGTTGGATGGATGGCTGTTTTTCTTGGTGTCTTTTCAGTTGCTCCTTTCATTTTAATGGGGCTGGTGGCAATTCCAAAGCTCAGGCCTTCAAGATGGTTAGTGGTTAATGTGCACAATGTAGACTGGAATTTGTGCTTGAACACACTTTTTTGGAATCTTAATTATTGGGATTCAATCAGTACATTGGCAGGAGAGGTAGATAGCCCTACTAGAACGCTGCCAAAGGCTCTCTTTTATGCACTGGTTTTGGTTGTGGTTAGCTACTTATATCCCCTCTTAGCAGGGACTGGAGCCATCCCCCTCGATAGGGAATTATGGACAGATGGCTATTTCTCTGACGTGGCCAAAATCCTTGCTGGGGTCTGGTTACAATGGTGGGTGCAAGGGGCATCAGCTCTATCCAACATGGGCATGTTTGTAGCCGAAATGAGCAGTGATTCTTACCAGCTTCTTGGAATGGCAGAAAGGGGAATGCTACCGGAGTTCTTTGGCAAGAGATCCTGCTATGGAACACCTTTTGTGGGGATACTGTTTTCTGCATCTGGTGTGCTTTTGTTGTCCTGGATGACTTTTCAAGAAATAGTAGCCGCTGAGAACTTTCTCTACTGTTTCGGAATGATTTTGGAGTTTACGGCCTTTATAAAATTGCGGTTGAGCCACCCGAATGCCCCTCGACCATATAAAATTCCTCTGGGAACTGCTGGCTGCATTTTGATGATCATTCCTCCCACTGTATTGATATGTGTGGTGCTAGCTTTTTCAACATTCAAAGTAATGACTGTGAGCATGATAGCAATGCTTGTTGGATTCGTTTTACAGCCTTGTCTCAAACAAGCAGAAAAGAAAAGACTGTGGAAGTTCTCCACAAACTCCAACCTTCCTGATCTTAGAGAAGCTGAGCATGATAATAGTACGTTAGAGTCTCTTTTAGCTTAGCTTACTCGATCAACAAGTTTGCCAACTTCAATATATCATCATATTTTAATCACAATGGAACGCAAGTGCGAGACAAATGCTGTGGCACTGCTTGCTTTCTGATGGTTGGCTTGTCCTGGATTTGTGGAATCAACTCTATTTGCTTGCATTTTGGCTAATAAAGATAGACCATTCAAATCTCTCTAAGAGTTTATCAAAGAATGTTTTGTTTATAGGTCTTGATCATAAAGGCTTATCTCGTTCTGCTTCTTCCTGCAATGTGGCATTGCTTGTGAGGTATTATGTCATGATCAATTGGAGTGTTTTGTTCTAACTGCAATTATCTTCTCAAGTAGACGAGATGTTGGTGTTCAACCAATTTGATTTACAAATAAGATGATTTCTTCTTTAAACCTCTTATAAATTTGTATTACTACAAGTAACATAAAAAAATACACAAATATACAAACAAGAAATGATATGAGTAAATAAACTTTACAATAATTGGAGTTTTATTTTATTTTGTCTCTTATCGCTTTAGGTTGCTCAAGAAAGGTCGTAGAATGCAATAACATTTGTCAAAATTCCTCCAAGAATATTGTTACAAACAAAACCTTTTACGAAATCAATTTTTATAAATTTTTGCAGGAGTTGGGAAATCATTAATCAATCGACTGTAGTAGGTTGTTCAATAATCACCTCCATTCAGTTGTGGATAATAACCTCCCCTCCATTCGACTCTTCCACAGTAGTATATCTGAATTTGATTGATTGCAGCATCTTTATCCCGTCAATGACTCTTTGCTGATTTCTTGATTTTGACATCAGTCGATTGCTCCATTATAACACATTGCTGATTTGTTGATTTTGACATGACTCGATTGCCCCATTGTAACACATGAATTGATTGTTTGATCTAGTTTTACCCTATCAATTACTTTTTCTTGGTTTGTCAATTTGATAATAGTTTACTATCCCAGTCAATTGTTGATACCAATTAATTGGATAGTTAACTAATCTTCAATTAGACTTGAATAAAAATATTATATTCATTTTATTTTATGTCTAAGTTAACTACTTTATCGACTACTATCAACAACAATCGACTATTAAAAGTTTGAATTCATCTCTATCAACTATGATATTAGTCACTAGTCAATTGATATTAGTCAAAATTATAACTTTGATTGTGATCAAACTACAACTTTATAATTTTAAGTTCATCAATCACACTCTAATTCTAACCTCACAAATGTTGACTATGTATTATATCTTCAAGACTTCCTCATTTATTTAGTGCAAATTTATTTGAACTTATAATAGGACATTATCCTCACCTAGCATTCGATAACTAGGATTTCCCTTGTCAAGAAGTCTTCTTGCTTTTGAGACTTCATCACTTATCTAGAATTCACTCTTCTTGGTTTTCATCATTGTCAAACATTAAATCCTTGATCTACTTAGATTTTATCACATCTAATATTTAACCTTCCTTGATTTATTAGAACTTCTACTACAAACATTCAATCCTCTATGACCTACTTAAACTGTTATCACTATTAAGCACTCAATCTTTTATGATATATTTGGACTTCCATTATTATCAAATATTCAATCATTTATGATTTATTTGAACTTTCCATCAATTAATATTCTATTTATCTTAATCTATTTGGACTTGCCTGACATCTAGTTCTTCTTAACTTACTAGGACTTTTCTAATTTGCTAGACATTTGGTGCCCCTTTGTTGGGATGTTCCCATCACCCTTAACTTATTTGACCTTTTGTCACTAGTCTTATTGGACTTCTTCATCTGCCAACTTCTTGTCAAACTTTCACTAATATCAATATTTTGCATTCACTACTGTCAATACTTCCCAAATATCAACTTCTTGTTGAACTTTTTTCAATGGTTAAGTGTTTGACTCTTTTTTTTTTTTTTTGCTCATGTACATAGGGTTCATTTTAGTTGACTTTGACATATGTGTATATTAAGGAAAGTGATATCTATAGGGTTCATTTTAGTCATTTAAACACTATGTAAGTCATAATTTAATAACTATTCTTTTTCATATTTGTATATTATTTTTAGCATGATAAGGGTCTTGATATCCCTATACATTTATTTAATAGGAAGCAATGATCACTCTCTATAATGATAAAAAAAAATATTACTTTTAGTAAGAACAACAGAAGATGATACTTTCTCGCTCATCTCAGATGATTTCAAGAATCTAGCATTTGAATGTCATCAAGATGTACTTGGTCACAAATCTAGTTATGTTCATGGATTAGGATTGGAACACAAACCACCACTAAAGACATACAAGATTTCAACATCTGCTACTCATATATCTTCTAGTACACAAATAGAGATGAATGTTATGCGAGAAACAATTATTGTACAAGAGGCGCGGATATCTAAACTAAAGCAAGAAATGAAGATGATGTAAGAGTCACAAGTCCAACGAGAAGTCAAGACACAAGACAGTAGCTCCTCATGTGACACTAATTTAGTGGATTACTCGAATAATTTGAGCAGACTCTAACCCATGAAGAAGAAGATAGTTTACATACTTCTTGATGCCCTATTTAAATATTTGATTTTAGCACTTTTATCAATTATTTAATATTACTTTATTTTATCATTTTTAGATAATTTACTATTCTGATATTCACCTTTTTGTCAATTATTTAACTAGTTTTATGAAATTTATCAATTATTATTTTATAGAAATGATTGATAAATCGAAAAAAATGGTTTAGTATTTTTTTTAATTTAGCAGTCAAATATATTTTGACTAGTAACTCAATTAAAAATACTGATCAAATATATATTAGTTGGTAAATTTTTTAAACATTATCGTCCAAATATATATTTGGTTGGTATTTTTAAAAATTTTACTAGCCATTTACTTTAAAAAATTACCAACTCTATATATATTTAATCATTATTTTTATAAATTTTTACTAGTCATTTGTTTGGCCGGTAATTTTTAAAATATTATCGGCCAAAATAATGGTCGGGGAAATGATATTTACCGACCATTATTTATAGGGCAAGCCCTGATGCAATTTTTTGATTAGTAATACGTATTACCAACCAAAATATTCAATTTGTTTCGGTCCGAGAACGAGGGGTGGGTCAAATCCCATGGAAAATCGTTTTTGTTGCCTTTATGATGAATCAACACCAGTTTTGCAACTAAGTCGAGTCGATCACCAAGAAATCGACTACGTAGTAGTCAACCATCGAGGAGTCAACAATGAGTCAGCTATAGAGAAGTCAGCAAGGAGTTGGCTACATAGAAATCGGCCATCGAGGAGTCGCCTACAAGAGAAGTCGACAATGAGTCGACTACAGAGGAGTCAACTACCAAGGAGTCGGCTACAACCTGAAAAGACTTAGCAAGAGATTAAAAGGGTGACCAAGGCGAATCGTAACGTTGCCCCTCTAACGCTCAAGTTAGAGTAGAGAAGTGGACGAAGAAATGAGTGGAGAAATCATAGATGACATGAGATAAATGATCATACATAGTATAACCCCTTCGAGCCTCCCTCCCCTACCTTATATAGGAAGAGAAGACTAAAGGATATACCTCTTGGAGAGAAGACTAAAGGATGCATCCCATTAAAGGTTGTTGTAATAACCACTGTGCCCCTTCGTTTGCTCTATTCCTTCTCCCTTCGCTTGTCATGTCCCTTCGCATGTTAGGAGATCAGGAAGTTGAGTGTCCAAAACTTGCCACATGGCTCCTACATTGACTGAATCTAACCTTGTTTTAATTACGTGACTTCTATATTGACCCGGTCAAGGGTCTACCACATCAACCCCTTACTTACATCTGTCACAAGCATCCCCTTCAAGTCTAATCGAAGGAGCAAGTAGTCCGACTGATTGAACAATTAGTGCATCAGCAACTACGAGGTTCTTGATGCTAGGGTTCATATGGCTGAGACGCTAGTCGAAAGCATAAAAGATGACTCTGCCCCAAACAGAGGAAAGTTTTGCACTATCTTGGACGATGAGAGTTTGTTGTAGGTGACTTTATCTCAGATAGAGAAAAGTTTTGCACCATCTCAAATGGTGAAAGTTTGTTGTAAGCAACACTTTTGCACTGTCTCAAATAGTGAAGAGTTTTTTTTGTAGGTGACTCTTTTGCATTGTCTCGGACAGTGAAGAGTGTAGGATTGAGTTAGAGCGCTAGAGGGGAGTGAATAACGCTTCGTGATGTTTTCACTTTTTTGACAAATCGTACATAAAATAGAATGTATAAATAAAACTTGCAGCGGAAAAGTAAAGAATAAGTATGCTTGTATTTACTTGGTTCATAGCTACAAATTGCTACTTCAAGGCTCACGATCCTTGATTATTTCCGACAGACAATCCACTATCAAAACTCTCCCTCTTACGAGAAGGAGTTTGTTGCTTTACAAAATTGGTTAGGAATGGCAAATCCTTACTGTCCTAAGATGTACAAAAACAGCAAAGTAAGGATTACCGACTTAGAAGATTAAAAGTATGAATGTCGATGCAGCTCCTCGACGTTACGACGTCGTACTGGATCGGCTTTTTATGCTTAGGAAGTCATCATAGTAGCGTAGCAAATTGTTCTTAGGGTTTCCCCTCGTAGCTGCTTATATAGGCTAATCTGGGCGTCTAGAAGTCCTTTTGAGCGCCTCCATATTATCCCATCGATCCGCTTCTGACGCTGACTTGACATCTTTCGGGCGCTTGGATGCTAACGTGAAGATTACCATATCAACTTTGACTCTACAATGCCTTATCCTTATTCAGGCGCTTGGAGCCTCTTCGAGCACTTGGAAGCTGAGGTGTCTCGACCACTGAGACTCTGCCACCTTGCCTCGCTGGCCCGTTCGACAAACGTTCGAGCGCTTGGATCCCGATAAAATTTATTTCACTTTTAGAATTTGTATTTTTTAAAATTATTTATAGAATTTAATATCTACTTTCTAATATTTTTAAATCATTATTATTTCACATGTGCAATATATTGATGTTATATTAATATGGGTAAAAGGGACCATTTTTTTCTTTTAATTTGCTCGCATCCTTTGTAAAGATGCAATTGTCCTTCAGTATACATTAGCAGCTTATTCTCATTAGTATCTCTCTCTTATTTTTTCCACCTAAATTAACACATTGTAACAGTTACTAATCCATAGTTGCTACACAGTTGTAACAACTATGATTTTGTAGCTACTACAACTAAGCTGTCACATAATTGTAACAACTCTGATTTCGTAGCTGTTACAATATAAATATTAAATTCTAAACTTTAAGAAGTCATAACTTTTGACTTAGGTTGAATCATGGGACATAATATATTAAATCAAAAATTTCTGAATGAATTGTAATTTGATATGTTGTGCATCTCATGGTTCAATCCGATTCACAAATTATTGTTTGGACTTTGTGAGTTAGAAGGGGGGTTGAATAGCTCAACTCGCTTAGATTTGATTTATGTCAGTGGAAACTTCTTGCAAACAGCCACTCTACGAACACAACACTAACTCAAATTATTCACTTAGTATCCGTCTCCTTGAGGTGATTAATTCAAGAATCCACTCTTAGCTCACTATTTCCACTAAGTCTTTTCCTTCTCGGACAAATCCCGAAGGTGGAAAACCCTCTTATAGCAAGATTATAATTTTTCAAGAACAATCAAAAATCACAAAGAAGAAGAAAAGAAGTTTTACAATGATCTTGATGGATTTGCTTCTTCTTCTTCTTCTAGGAATTGCTCCAAGTTGTGTAGTTGAACATCTAATGGATTCTTCAGCACTATAGCAAGAAAACTTGGAGCAAAATGGCATGAACAGTACCCATCAACAGCTAACTCTCACCATTTAAACATGTTCAGCTTCTCTTAATATCAGTCGACTGATTTCTCATACCAGTCGACTGATTTGGTCAACGACAAATAACGACCTCTGGACATTCTAAAATTGTGTTTGATTTTATCAAATTTCAAATGTCAGTCAATTGATTGTAGTCATCAGTCGATTGTTATGGATAAATTGAGTCACTAGTCGAATCGATTCTCTTCTATTTGCTTCTGAAACAGAATCAGTCGACTGATATGAAAGATCAGTCGAGTCGATTCTATTCTATTTACTTCGGAAACAGACTCAGTCGACTGATGTGAAGAATCAGTCAAGTCAATTTTATTCTGTTTGCTTCCGAAACAGAGTCAGTCGACTGATGTGAAGAATCAGTTGAGTCGATTCTATTCTGTTTGCTTCCGAAATAGAATCAATCGATTGATGTGATGAATCAGCCGAGTCGATTCTATTCTATTTGCTTTCGAAATAGAATCAGTTGACTAATATGAAGAATCAGTCGAGTCGATCCTCGAATCAATTCGACTGACATAAATATCAGTCGACTGAAATTTAGAATCTGAGTAAAAACTTATTATCAGTCAATTGATTATTATATTCCAGTCGACTGACACCAACATCAGTCGACTGGATATTATAATCAGTCGATTGATAGAGGTTTTTACTGCATTCATCTAAATTACTTTCCGGATATCTAATCGCTCGTTCTTTCCTCGATTGTCAAGAGTCTAATCATCGACCTTCTTGGACTTCATTTGTCTCACATCCGACCTTCTGACTTGTAAGGACTTTCTCTCGCTAAGAGTTCGTTTCTCGACTTTCTTGGACTTTCCTTTGCCTCACATCCAGTCTTCTTACCTATAAGCACTTTCCTGCACACTTGAAGCACAAGTGAGATTTTTTATATTTTGCTCTAAGTTTTACTGATGTCAATCATCAAAATTATAACTCATGGGCACGATTGCATCAACAATAAATAGAGTAGAGTGTTGGGACCAATAATGTTGAAAATGTCCTCCTCCACAGTGGTCAATAATAATTTCTCGATTTACCTCTTCATAAATTATAATAGAATCGATCATGTGGGACCACTAGGGTGGCAGATTTTACCTTTTACTATAATGAAATTCATTCTTACTCTTGTATAGTTTTTTGATATTTTAATATTTTAATTTTTTTTTTACTTATGTGAAATTCATTTTTTATCGGATTATATGGATAAGTTATTGTATAAAAGGTTCTTTGTTGTGCTGACTTTTTAAAGGAAAGATCTTGAAGTGAGTTGTCAAGTTCGTGGTGGGCATAATTGCAGTTTTTGAAGAGTACACTAATGATTGGGCCTGAGAGAAAGTACTCTTCAAAAGTAATGCCAATTATTGTTTGTTCCCTTGTTCTCTATTATTGGCTAGAAGTAACAAGTATACATCTTTGGATTTGGATATGGTTGATCGACATTATATTACGCTAGCTTTGAAAGCCTAATTATTAGCTAGATGTTTTTTTAACAATTTGTTTTTCTAGAATGGCATAGCAATCAATTTCTTTTATTTGATATTTACAAACATTATTTTATCATTAGAAAAAACTTGTAAGTAATTATATTCTTCATGGTGCCTTCCCAACGGGAATTGCTTTAATCTATAGTGTTTTTTTCCAAGTTGCATACTTTCTAATTTTTAAAGAATAATGATTCTCTCCATAAAAATCCAACAAGAAAATGCAGCAGGACAGACACAGGCATGGCAATAGGGCCCACCATGCAGGTGGGCCCCACTGCCATGCCTGTGTCTGTCCTGCTGCATTTTCTTGTTAGATTTTCATGCAAAGAATCATTACTCTTTTTATACATGTCATCTTTACTTCCTAAACTTATTAATCCTTAAAACTAATTAATTTATTTTTTTCAATATCTTTTTTCCCTAAACCTTCCTTAACTTAATGTTCTTCCCAGCAAACCACACACAGTAAACAATCTTCCCGCGTGAGATAACCTTTTTTTTTCTTTTGTGTCTCAATTTTTCTAGATTTTGTATTTTCTAATGTAAATATAAATAGAATGATTTTATGTCATTATGCACGTTGTTGGATCAAATATGTGTTTCAAAAATGGATGCCTATAATTATTTAGCAGTTGATGAATTTATCAAAGGGTATACTTACTAGATAGCTCATGGAGAGAGAATATGTAGTGCACTTTCAAACACTACTTCTACTCCATTTTGAAAAGATGTAGATGACAGTGGAGATATCAAGATTGATTGAACACTTGATAATTAAAGTCCTAATAAGTTGTAGAGGACTAGATATTAGGCATGTGACAGGTCATGGAGGACTAGATGTTGGACAGTTGATGAAAAGTTTTGATAGGTCATAGAGAACTAGATGTTGGGTAATTGATATGAGAATAATTGAATGCTTGACATTTTATCAAAGTTCAAGTAGGTTATGGATGATTAAATGTTTGATAAGGAGTGTAGTCCTAGTAGATCAACAGTGACTGGATGATATGCAATGTTAAAAGTCTTAGGGAAGTGGATCCTAAGTAGTAGAAGCCCTAGCATATCAACAGTGATATGAGGTTAGACATGGGGAAGTCCTTGTAAGACGACAACAGTTGGATACAACACAATGAGTGAAGTCCTAATAGACCGAGGTCGATCTACACTAGGCATACAAGGAAGTTTGTTGGAATGAACAGATTTCAATTTGGAGAGCTTAAATTTAGAGTATTATTTGGTAGTCGTCGACTGATAGTGATAGTTTAAAATGAATAGAAAGTTCAACAATTGATTGATAGTGTCAATTGATGATTTTCTAGATTGAATAGAAAGTTTAGAAGTCGACTTGGAAAGTTGACTTCTAAATACATAGTCGACTGTTATGTGATGAACAATTGATTGAACATAAAATCAAGAAATAATCAATAAAAATCCCAAAGATATGATATACTAATTCTACGAATTGATCAAATTAAGCACATCAGTCGATTAATCGAAAAAATTATAAAAGATTATAGATCCATTAATTTCATATCAAAGATTTTGAAAATTTTACTCTATGAGGTGCTAAAGGAAGTGTTATTGCATTCCCAAGGTTCTCGAGGGCATTCTAAAGCTTTATGTATTGCCATAAGAACAAGGAATTGTAGAAGTTTTTCCACCTCCAAAAAATATCTGACAAGGAGAAAAGTAATAATGTTATCAAGGTTAACCCACTGAAGGATCATAGGTGTGGAGTAAGGCGGTATTCTTAACCACATAGAAGATCGATTTGTGCTTGTCTCTTGTTTGTATAATTTTTTTATCTATGTTTCCATTGTGTATTAACTTGTTGTAGAAGAGTATGATTGATGAAAACCAAACAAAAGAAGAATATGCTATTCACCCCTTCTAGTCCCGAAATCGGTCCTACACCATCATCTTTGTATTTCATAGAAAAGATCTAGTGACACCCAAATATTTTTTGTTCCTATAGGGTAATCAACAGGCTTCAAAATTTGGTTCTTCTATAAAGAGGTTATCTTTTCATTATGTAAGACCGAATATAACGCTAGAGGGGGATGAGGGAGGTGAATAGTGCTCATGTTTTTCTTCTTTTTCTCTTCGTGTTCGTTCTTGTCTATTAGGATAGAACATAGCAGAATAATAAAACAAATAACTTAAAAGACAACATAAAGAAGACTACTAATTTACTTGGTTCACATACCTCAAGGTGTTACTTCCAAGGTTTATGTACGGAACACCGTCCACTATCTTTCTCTTTTTCGGATACCTTCTGATGCCAGAGAAATTTCTTACAAACTTTGATCAATTACAAACACAAGTAAATAATAACAAATATAAAAGAAACAAAAAAGAATTGATTGCCTCTGAAGAACCTAAATGTCCGTGACACTCATTCTAGAGCCTCCTGGTCGCACCGTAGAATCTTTGGGCACTTTTTGAGCATAGAACTTGAGAGGATTGAATGTAAATTGTTGTTCTCTGAGTTTCAAAATTGAGGTATTTTTATAAGATTTTTTTGATCGATTAACAAGCTTTGTTTGTTTGATCGACTGAACAAAATCTTATCTCACTCAATCCATTATTTGAATCATTTTTTGATCAACTGATCAATAGTAATGATTGACTGATAAAGATTTATGCCATCTTTCCATCCAAATTCATTTGCTGATTATATTAACATCCTGCTAGATTGGCTAATAAAATCTATTTTTGATCGCCCGATCAACAGGATCAGTCGACCGATACATCTTCAATCTTGTCTTCCACCATGCAGCATTCTCTAATTATTTGATGCCAAGTTGAACATCGACTCAGTGTACCACCTCAGCATTGATCGATCGAACCCACTTGTTCGGTCTACCGAATATACCTTTCAGTCGACTATAAGATCCATAGTTTGCAAAATCGGGATTTGGATTGTAGGATCATAGGATGCTACCATTTGGAAGCACTAAATCAATCCGGGATAGATTGGGATTAGATTTTGCAGTAGAATCGGAACAGAGTCATAGGAATCATATAGTATTGGTGGAATCAGTCGATCTTACATTACAAACAATTCGGATGCGGCACCAAAACCAAGCATCCTCTCGGTGCACCAGGAGGCAACGTCGACAGCTTGCAGCAGGGGATGCATGAGGAGGCACCACCGATGGTTGTTCTTCGATTACTCGCAATGAGGAAGAGGAGAGCAGCGGTGGCAAGTGCCTCGTGTGAGTGAGGCAATGAGAGGAGTAGCGATGGCAAGCAGCTTGCGTGGGTGAGGGGAGAGGATAGGACAACACAAAGAATTGATGAGGAGAGGACAACCACAGTGAATTTCAAGTTTTTAATTAAAATTTTAGTTAATTTATTTAATCAACTCTTAACGATAGTTTAAATATGCATTCTCAAACCCTAATCAAATTATCCTATTTATTTATTTATTTAAAAATTTAAAATTATAAATAAAATTTATTTATTTATTTATTATATATTTTCAACCTATTATTGCCATTAATATCATTAATAATATTATTATTAATTGAAGTTAATTTATTTTAAAAGTAATTTTAATCAAATATCAAATTCATTTAGTCTTCATGATTAATTTGATCATCCTATCAAATACTAAATTAAATTTTAAGAGTTTTTGATAGGATCGTATGATTCTACGATCCGATCCCAACCGATCCGATTCTGAGCCCAAATCGATCAATCATAGGATCGCAGTCCTACAAACTATAGTAAGATTTATTTCTTGTAAAATAAAGTTACCACAACAAACAACAAGCATACAACCAAATCTAGTTCTTAGTCTTCCTAATCTACTGGGCTTGCTTGTTTCGAGTTCATTTCTCCAAGACTTCCTATACTACCTAAGGTTCACTCTCCTAGGATTTTTTCTATACTAAACATCCAATCATCCTTGACTTGGTTAGACTTTTTCCTTGCTAAATGTTCGGTTATCCTTGATCTTCCTTGACTTTTTCTTTGTTAGACATCCAATCAACCTTGACTTGTTTGGACTTTTTCCTTATCAAGCATCTAATCAATCTTGACTTGCTTGAACTTTTCTTTTTCTAGACATCTGATCAATCTTAATTTGTCTAGACTTTTTCCTTGCCAAATATCCAGACATCCTTGATCTGGTTGGACTTTTTTTTACTAGACATCTAGTCAACCTTGACCTATTTAGACTTCTCACTTGACTATCACACATCTGGTCAACATTGACTTACTTGGACTTCTTATTAATTCACTTCCAACTATCCAATCTATCTTGATTTGCTTGAATTCTCTCACTAACTTGGTCCACCTTGATCAAATTGCTTGGCCAACTTTGCCCTACCCAATTAAACATATTTCTTAGACAAATATAAAAATCCTGGCGGTCGATTGCACCAACACATTCATCGTGTC
>JBBMKF010000002.1:2458962-2496028 GCA_037834155.1 Curcuma caesia | reverse complement strand
CCGGCGTGGACTACCCGACGGATCTCAGCCTGGAGGCCTACTCGCCGGAGTACTTAGCCCCAGAGAAAGCGGAGCTGCGGCCAAGGGTGGTTGCTGCGCCTAAGGACTTGGTGTACGGGGAGCATTTCACGGTGCGGTTCGACGTGGCGGCGGCGGCGGCCGACAAGCAGGTGCGGGTGACAATGGTGGCGCCGTCCTTCGCGACGCACTCGTTGTCGATGAACCAGAGGCTGCTGATCTTGGAGACTGAGGGGACGGTGCCTGCAGTAGAAGTGGATGAATGGGTGGTGGCGGTGGTGGCGCCGAGGTCGGCGTTCATAGCGCCGCCAGGGTATTACATGTTGTTCATCGTGAACGGCGGGATACCGAGCGAGGGAATCTGGGTCCGTATCAACCATATGATTAATTAATTAACAAGCAAGTTAATTAATTTAAGTCTACCGTTAGTCACTCTTCGATTTCAGCTTATGAATAATTATTGGAAGCTCCATTAGTTTAAGATTGCTTGATATTTGTGCTCTATGTATTTTTCTAATATCTAATTATGTCTAATTGTGTTTTTCTCATTTGTCATTAGATTTTGTTTTTATCATGCTTGATAATTGTGCTCTGTTTTAAGCTTTTTCCTCGGATTTCTTTATTTTTATCTTGAGAGTTGATCAAATTCGATAAACAAGAACATCAATCAAAAGATAAACAAAAACTTCTCTAAACTTAAGAGATGACATAAGATGCTTTTGGAAGCTGTAATAGATTAGAAGATCTGTGAAGATAACAGAATTATATATTTTCTCAATTCATAGTCTCACGACAGCCATTAATGCTGATTTAAAACCTGAAAACAAAAAGAAACAATAGTAAGAAAAAGGTAACATTTTTCTTTAAAATAGTTTTATTTTTCATACTAGAGTTTAGAATGGGGTTTCTCAGCTGGAAAGGCCATTCATGGTTCATCTCCTTCAATGCAGTTTCTTCTCGACTCCGAAATCTCGAAGCCATTAACTTGCTCGGCGAAGGAATTTGCTTACAGGTAGAGATGAGTAGTAATGTAGTATTACCAATAGCAATTGGCCAGAAAGTTGCACGATGAACAGAGAATGAAGATTGTTCACAGGAAACTACTGAATGAGTAGTATTACATAAATGACAAAGAAATGCAGTGCAAGATCATGGCTGTTATTCAGTATCACCGACCTCGTAGCCAGATACAAAAATATAAATTAAGTATCCAACAAGCCTTCAAGTGGGAGGATATTCCGCGATTGTCAATCCTACTATTTGACTCGTGCTCAATTTTATAAATTTATCATTTGAGAACCAACTCAATTGCGCCTCCAGAATTGTTATTGTTTGGTTATGATATGAGGATTAGAAATATTGACTTATTCAACATAGCTTCCATGTGGGAAGTTCTTGACTTGGTCAAAATAGACTATAAGTGGCACCTTTCCGATTTGATTAAAAGTGATTGGAGTCGGTTTTATCTAGGAGGGTATTCAAATGAAGTCGAATTTATTCCAAAGAAGTCAGAATGTTTGTAGGGAATTGAGCATTCAAGATCATTTAGCCTATTTGATAAGAGAATCAACATTGCTTAAGGTCACTCGACTGAGCTTAGGAGTAGGCTAGTAAGAAGTATGATCCGAATCAGATTGCAACTTGATCTGACAATATATTCAGATAGAACTCGGGCTTGATAGAACAAATGTTATATTAATTGTGGAAGACATGTCAAATAAGTAGTTGAAACAATTATTTCTAATACAGACATGAATGATAAGGGAAAGGTGTGTTGGTTACAAATACAAGAAAAAGCAACGGTTAGAGGTTGGATGTTAGTCGCCTATTCAAAGTTATAGCATAATAGATAAGGGATGCAATTGTTCCTTAAATCTAAAGAGTCATCGGTTGTTCCTTGCATCTATAGATTCATCGGTTGTTCTTTGCATCTGAAGAGTTACAACCATCAAAGTTGAAGGGCATCAGATGGAAAAGAGTCACAACCGTCAGAGTTAAAGGGCATCAGACAAATGAAGAGTTAAGTTTGTCTTTCTCTAAACAAAGTATTTACTTTAGTAGTCGAAGGTATGCGCAATCAACGACGCAACTACTATCTCTCTATCCATTTCTTCATTCATTTTTCTATCTCTGACTTGAGTAAGAGCTGATTCATCAAGAAATGAATAAAAATAATTTGTCAAAGAATTGATCCATCCCTCGTTCTAGGACCGTACCAAAGTCACAACAGATACAATGAATTTGAGAGAAGAGTTTGAGGATGAGTTTTCTAAAGAATTGGTGGAAAAGGAAGTGTCAATAGCATATTCAACGTATCACACTGTGCAACAGAGAGACGAAGTGCTGACCAAATTGGAAAATAGAACTTAGACAAGTGTCTTAAATGCTGACAACATACACTGTCTCTTTAACTTAAACTCTGATCAGCTTGTTGAAACTGAGTGGAAACTTCAATCGAGGTTAAGTTTTTCCACTGAAAAAACATTCATAGTCTTCGTCCAAATAAGCCACCATTGCTCGTTCATTAGCAGACGTTGTTCTGTTGACTAATAATAATAATAAACTGTTTTCAAACTTCGACAAATATATACGTTATAGAAAATAGCTGCTCAGGAAGGAATTTAGAAAGAAAAAGAAGAGAAATAAATTCTGAATATTTGACTAGTCTTTAGAGTGACTGGAAAACCATCTCATTCCTAATATAATTTTGGACTCATTTTCTTTCTCTGGCACGTGGAAAGGCCAGAGAAAGAAAAGGTGAAATTCGCAAAACCAGTGGAAGTAAAGATGGATTTCTATAATTTAGGAATGATAAATCACGCAAAAATAAAAAACAATTATCAACTACATCTACGGGATCATGACATGAAACTTTTGTGATAAAAAGATGATAATCTAAGTTCTTATGAAAAAGAAATAAATCAGGATATTGAAAACCTCAGAGAAATTAATTCTTAAGAAATCTTAAATTTTTCTTTAATAAATTAGTATAGGATATCAACTCAATTACATCCGTGGGACCCTGCATGAAACTCTTTTGTAAAAGGTGAAATTCGCCACTTTAGCGGCCCCACACGGTCGGGCCTACGATCATATGTGAGAATGTAAATCGAAAAACTACAATTGATCATGACGCAGAAGGGTATTGTCTGACTTCGTCAGGATTCAAATTATTGTCTTCTTTTATAACTTTGTTGCATCGTAATCAACTTAGCTATGCCCGAGGGCCCCGCATGAAACTCGAACGTGCACGACATGGACGATCTGTCTGTTTCAGATTGTGATTCTTCGTTCATTTTGATTCTGATTGGACGTGCTTAACGCACTACTGTTGTAACCAGTGGCAAATTTATTAACGTAGGCCCAGTTCACACAGGAGAAAGATAGCGAATCTGGAGTATCGTTAAGATTCACATTCATCGGTGATGAGCGGCCCATGATGATCTTTAATCAAGAAAAGCTTTCGCATCCCCCCGTTTCAACCCACCTCGCTAACTTTGTCGAGTGGCCCGCTGTATCTGTGTTCTGAGAGGAGGGTAAGAGAATGGGGAACGGGTGGCAGATAGGGTCGATGGGCGGGCGGACATTCCGAAGACGGCAGAACATGAACACGTTCGTCACGTGCCCGCCCGAACAAATGTGACAGTTGGCGTTGTCAGTTTGGGGGGCGCTCTTTATGCTCCGCCTATCCGATTTCAATCGGTATTGACCGTCGGATTTTGATCCGACGGATCGATCCGTTGTGGACCCCATTAAGGGTACGATGGTAATTAAGGGTGAACAATGTGTCCGGAGTTGTAGGCATGTGGCTGCCCCGGGGAGTACAAATACCGCCGCGGCCGCTTCGTTCCCATCCCACCCACCCAACCAGCTTGGCATCCCACGCTCCTTCGATCGGTCGAGCGGAGCAGAGATCGAAGGAGAAGAAGGACGAGGGTTTGCTCTTTGTTAGAGATGGAATCAGGGAGGCCGAAGGATGTGGGGATTCTCGCGATGGACATTTACTTCCCGCCGACTTGCGTCCGTCAGGTACGGATTCTCCGAGTCGCTTTGAGTTTTCGAGTTTTCTCTGTGGTTCGACGTCGTTCTGATCTGTGGAGCTTTTTTGCTCGAGTTTTGTTTTGGGGCCATGGCCTGGGCTTTGGGTGCTTCTTGTCGTTTCTCATTTCGATCGATTTGGGGATGTGGAGATGGGTTTGTCCTGGGTGGAATGTTAATCTTTGGGTTAGCTTGAGAGAGTTTTTGGGATGTAGGATCTGTGGGCTGGATTGTCCTAGAGCCTTTGTCGTTTTCTTGATTTCGATCTGTACGCGCGGAATCGTGCTTGTTGGATTTTCCTATGAAACTGTGGCCTTTGGCGATTAGGAAAAAGTGGTTTTTGTCAAAACATGTTTGGGTATATAACTAACAAATACTGAAAGGGAGTTTTGTGGTAGCAACTGGATAAAAAGGAAACAGAACTGTTGGTCGAAACTAGATTTGTCTCTATACCCGTAAGTTTTTGTATATATTCGGATTTCCTGAGAAAAACTTAACCTTTTCTTCAATTCTTCTTGCCATTGACCTCACGAATGCTTGGAGAATTTAATAATTTCCTATTTTGTTGCAGTATCGCAATAATCTTAATTGGAATGCCTGATAATGTTAATATTATATTTTCTCGCTGCAGGAAGCGCTTGAGGCTCATGATGGGGCAAGTAAAGGGAAATACACTATTGGGCTTGGCCAAGACTGTATGGCCTTCTGCACTGAAGTGGAAGATGTGATCTCTATGAGGTAACTAGCCATCTGTATTGTTGCCACGAGATGAAAATGAAAGGATGTAAGGGTTTTCATATGGAAGTTAAGGACGAAATGTCCTTAAAATATCTGTTTGATGCTTTAGGTAGTCATTATAGGCTACTTCAGAGTAATATATATATATATATATATATATTTTTGTGGTTGTTTGATCCATACATAGTTTTGGTTGTAACTAAATCACTCGGAAATGGAACATTCAATCAAGTTTCCATTGTGTAGCCAATTTATTGTTGTATTTTCTTCATTGATTTGATTCTAATATAATGGATTCTACTTATTATATTTTTTTTCTTCTGCATGTTTATATACACGGCCTCTGAAAATATGCAACCTTAGATGATTTTTCTACACAGTGACTCATTAAACTATATCTCTCTTGACTAGTATATGCCATTGTTGACTTCCAGGCTGGTTGTACTTAGATGTAATGGTAGTTCTGTCTATTTGGCTTTATGCAATTTTTTGGACATCTTATTTTTCTTGCTCAAATTTCAATACTAATTGTATTCTTTTCAGCTTGACAGTTGTAACATCCCTTCTAAAGAAGTATCAAATTGATCCAAAACAGATTGGCCGTCTAGAAGTTGGTAGTGAGACAGTCATAGACAAAAGCAAGTCCATCAAGACTTGGATAATGCAAATATTTGAGGTGCATCTCCTTGGCAAGCGTGTTTTCTCTGCTTGTTTAGACCTCAGTTTTATAGTTCACATCTCATCATCGATTGTATTTGTAGAATTTACATCCTGTTTTTCTTTTTCATGTTAAATAAAGTCAGTCAAGTGCATGTTATTTCCTTCTGTTTCCTTACTAAGAATAAGGATCTTTGTCTTCTTATCCTAAACCTGAAAAATGCAGGAATACAATAATACTGATGTTGAAGGCGTTGACTCAACAAATGCATGCTACGGTGGAACAGCTGCCTTGTTTAACTGTGTGAACTGGGTAGAAAGTAGCTCATGGGATGGACGCTATGGATTGGTTGTGTGTACAGATAGTGCAGTATGATTCTGGAAACTGCTTGATTTCTCATGATAACCAACTTTTGTGACCGTATGATGTTTTTCTGTACTTACTAGTTCTTCGCTTCCCCTAGGTTTATGCAGAAGGGCCAGCTCGGCCTACTGGTGGTGCAGCTGCTATTGCGATGCTGATTGGACCAAATGCCCCAATTGCTTTTGAAAGTAAATACAGGGGGACACATATGAGTCATGTCTATGATTTCTATAAGCCAAACCTTGCGAGTGAATATCCGGTTTGTTTGCTCTCAATCTTAATCCAAGTTATCATTTAATTCTGTTTGGGAACTATAAATTAGTGATATTTACAAGTTATCCTTTATAGTGTCAGTGTGGATGAAATAGCTTCTTAAGAGTCAGTTTCCAGCGTTTAGTCTTAACTAAGTTTACTTTTGGAAATCTTTACACTCATGATTCTCATATTTTATTGCACTGATCTAGGTTGTTGATGGGAAGCTATCACAGACATGCTACCTCATGGCCCTTGATGCTTGTTATAACCACTACTGCAACAAGTAAGTCATTGAATATTGTTTAAAAAAAAATCTTATTTTGTTTCTTGAAGCTATAAGTGAGTCATTGGATTTTGTTAGGTTTGAAAAGTTTGAAGGCAAACAGTTTGCAATCTCTGATTCAGATTATTTTGTTTTTCATTCTCCCTATAACAAGGTATATCTGATTTATTTCATAATTTATCGTTTCTTTTTGCCTTCAAAATTTAAACCACTTTTGTTCAATATCTTTTTTATTGTTTCACAACAGCTAGTACAGAAAAGTTTTGCTCGTCTCTACTTTAATGACTTCCTGCGAAATACAAGGTTATTTCTTATCAAGTTTCCTTATCCTGTTTTTTCTTGATCTTTCTTAGGGAAATGTACCCCACTTAATTTCTTTAGAAATGCATTAATTTTCTTTACAAATTAGAATTTTTTTCATTTGAGTTTTCTTGCTTCTGGCTTGTTATCTTTAATGTCTGCCCAAGAAATACTCACAGGAACTTGATATCCTTTTGCCATTAGTTTATTTCCATGCTAGTTATTGGTTCACAATACTGATATCACATAACATATGACATGTAATAACTGTTTGAAATTTATCCTCTCTTGGGTCAGTTTCCTTCAGTTTCAGCCTTCTGGGCTCCAAAGAACACTACCAGGTCATTATCTAATCAAAAGATTCGAAACAATAAACTTTGCAGCTTGTTCTTTCATGATTTCCAATTACATTTTTGGATGGTAGAGCACAGAATGTGAGTTAAATTGAACACTCTCTCATTCTTAACACTGTTTAATGCTTTTCATGCTAACCATCTGAATCGGTAACATTGTATAGAAATTGTATTGACTGTTCATTACAGTAACCCTTCTGTTGGTTACCAATTAGTACCTGTCTATAAATGTTTGTAGTGATCTATAACACAATGTATGATACTGGCTCTTTGCCTGATCATTCACAACTGTAACTTCCAGATCCATCTTAACTCATTGCAAATCTACTCTCATTCAGTTGTATAACTAAAAGAGTTCCTGCCACCTTGTCAGTTGAGTTGCAGTTTAATGCTTTTATATGTATTTCGTCTTGAGGTCACAGTCTCCTTAGGGTTAGCTACATACTATTTGGGTTATTTATTGTAAGACCCAAAGATATTCAACTCTAGGAACTGGGCTTCTCAAAATCAGTAATGGCGTCTACAATATATATGGTAGTTTAATGTGCCCTGATGAGGATCTGCACCAAGTTGTTGATTGGGCTTGCAAGGGATTGGACCGAAAGGCAATGCCACCATAGGCTATAGATAAAGCTCTGTTGTTCCAATTCTTATTGAAATGAAATGGAACAATTTAAGACCATCTGGCACTAATCTGTTTTAGCTGAAAATTTTTTGTTCATAACTAGGCTCCTGTCTAAATCTTTGAATTTAGAACCTCATGGAAAATAGATTATTACGAGCTGAAAATATTCACTGCCTACTAATTATAAGACATTGATAAATGATAATTATAACAATTTTATCCTCTTCAATGGTGATGATTAAACTCTGTTTTCTTGTTCTGGTTAGTGTTGTTGCGAAGGATGCGAAAGAGAAGCTGGAGCCTTTTTCAAAATTGAGTGATGACGAAAGTTATCAAAGTCGTGATCTTGAAAAGGTAATTATTTTGTTTGTTTAATCTGATGAAAATTTAGATTTATAATCCTATTAGCTCATTTCATACTTAAAACTGTTCAGGCTTCTCAGCAAGTTGCCAAACCTCTATATGATGCAAAAGTTCAACCCTCTACTTTGTTGCCAAAACAACTTGGAAATATGTACACTGCATCTCTTTATGCTGCATTTGCATCTGTCATCCACAACAAACATAAAACTCTGGTAATATAATTTCTTTTATTGCCATATTTTCAAGAATTGTATTAATTTGGTTTTCTATTTTTGTGTAGGTTGGCCAGCGGATTGTTATGTTCTCATATGGAAGTGGCCTTACCTCAACTATGTTTTCTTTCAAGCTTCAGAATGGGCAACATCCATTTAGCCTACCAAACATTGCTTCCGTTCTTAATGTATCAGAAAAGCTTGAGAGACGACATGTGGTATGTATAACCTGTTGTTTGATTTTGGATTTCAATTTTCTCATAAGCTAAGTTAATTATTATAATCACATTATGAGTCATTCTGTATATTATGTTCAAATAATCTTTTAGTAGATTTAGTTATAGTGGAAATAGTATAATCATTCATCTAAAAAGATTGTTGACACTCTTTTACTTCATTTCCTAGTTGTCTGGTGTTTTTATCTTTTCATGTTTCATCTTCAAGCCGCACAAGTGGTATAATAAGTAGATGTTCAGTGTCTGTGCAAATCTACCTAGCCAACTGATACAAACAACAAATTCAGTAGGCTGAGAAGACTATTCCTACGTCTGTGTTTGGTAGATTTTAGTAATCCTATCTAATAGTTGAGTAAAACAGTCTATCAGTGACCATTGAATCCAACTTGTTCTTCTTAAGTATTCTTAGCGAAGTACATGCTTTGGCTGGTGTATTCACAATCATTCTGGCATTAGGGACTGAGCAAATCTTAAAATGTTAAGATGTAACCTCTAGTTTAAAGTTGAAAAGACACTCCTAATGATTAGAACCAAAACAGATATAGATGATATGAAAACCTCTGAAATTTGCTAGGACTAACCAACAGTTTCTCGAGTTGCATAACCTTCAACTAATGTCCTTGTTCATAGTGAGTATATTTTGCATAAAACAATATGCACCCTCGATGAAGGAAACTAGTTATTTCTTCTTACTACTAGTTCAAAGTTTTAACACGTTCTGCTTGCTTCTTTAGGTTTCACCAGAAAAGTTTGTGGAGACATTGAAGTTGATGGAACACAGATACGGAGCCAAGGATTTCGAAACAAGCAAAGACACAAGCTTACTGACACCTGGAACCTTCTACCTCGTGAACGTCGACTCCATGTACCGTCGATATTATGCAAGGAAGGATGTAGAGGAAGCTACACATGGGGAAAATGGTTCTTTAGCCAATGGTCACTGATGATGTCCCTCCAAAATAGGGAAGCTGGCAATGAACCAGGTGATGCTGTTGCTGAATAATTTTTCTAGTGTTGATGTAACCTTTGAACTTGGCACTCTAATAAATGGATTTGATATATGAAGTAGCAAGTGATTTGTTTGAGCTACCTTCTTAACTGTGATTAGAGAACTTTGTGGTTTTGCCGCTGGGTTTTGTGGTTCATGGAAGGGAATAGGCAAGGAACGAAACTGTTATTTAAAAAAAAACAAACATGGAAAGGATAAGAGGTATAAACTAGGATTAGGCATTCTAGTTCAGTATTATGTTTGGTTTGTATTTAAAAGATTGATAAGAAATAGTATAGAAAAATTTAATATATTTTCGGCACAAAATTTTTTATTCCACTCATCTAGTATAATTTATCTAGTCTAGGATGGCTGTTCTACTTTGCTTGGAGACTAGTTCTAATAGTTTGTTCAGCTTTGTAAAGATGAGCAAGCAGGTGAAAGCAGTTTGTTTGCAGTTGTCTTCATGCTCATTGCCCCTTCCCATTGAACTCTCGACAGAAATTGTAGTCGCTCAAATTCTGTGATTTGGCTTCGATAGAATGCCTCTTAATTGCCTGAAATAAGTACATGATGTTTCAAATCTCATGGCGTGTATTGTTAATTTGTAAAAGCAAAACTGAATAGTTGTTCATTCCTGAACATTTGTGCAGTTCATTCCTGAACATTTTAATGTCCTCAGTGGTTGTTCTCAGTCTCTTTAGTAGTTGCTAGCATTTACTGTCTCTTCAGTGGTTCATCGTGAAACACTTAATGCAATCAATATTATAATAAGTATTACTCATTTAGAATTGATGCATAATTTAAGTAGAGTGCTTCAAAAATAATTTTTTAGGCCAGACTCTTTTAGTAGTGTATAGTTTAGTGAGCAGTTTAATAAACCTAATCTCTTATCGGAAGAAATTCATCTTGTAGTATGTCGAGATTCAAATCTTAGATGTCTAGAAGATTGCATAAACACTCTGTCATTGTAGCAATCTCGCTTCCGAAGCATAATTGCAGAAGTAGATAAAAATTTGAATCTCGATAAAATTGAGATAGTGTTCTCCTCCGTCATGGCCACCGGGAGTGATAGATTTATCTTTTACAGAACTAGTCAGGGCAACAACCTCTATTTATTTAACCAGATGGATGATGTCTTTAAATTTTTTTTATTTCAAAAAAATAAAAAGAGAAAAATTCACTCTGCCTTTAAAAATTTTGTCAATATTTTCATAAAATGAAATAAAAATTGAATAAGACTACGTGAATTTGATGTATTTATAACTGTTATAATATGAAATTAAAAATAACATCCAACGGTACTGTGAGATTTTTAAATAAGTTTTTGATCAATAAAATTTATAAATTTTAAGGTTTTATCTCTTTTTGATAAAGGCATTGAATTAAATAACGTTAAGGCGAAGTGGAAGAACCACACGAGGAGTTGAAGAGGCTTGCCACCGGAAAAAAAAGTGGTGTCTCCTGCCTCCGTTCCTCTTGTCTCGGCAGCGACAGCCGACAGGAGGCGCTTCACTTGAGCTCTTCCTGTCCTCCATGTGAGGTGACAAATTCTCCTCTTTTTGCTCCTCCTTCCCTCGGCTTTTCTCGCGTTTCTCGTCGGCTTATCTGATGGCATCCGGAATTTTCTTGCGCTGGTACTGTGAATGTGAGACTGGTCGGCGTCGATGGTTTCCTCTCGCACTGCTTATTCGACTGGTTGGTTTAGGTTTTCCTGGCCGATTTGGCTTTTCGGCGCAGGTATTGATCTTCTAGGGTTTTGAGGATTTATGCGGTTTGGAACTTTCGGCGCTTAGTTAGTTTTTTTGGTTCATAATGCTGACATCTGAAAGAAAAGGTGTGTTTTGCGTGTTTAAATCTGCAAATTTGCATTTTTCTTCGACTCCCTGTTGGATTACGAACTTAATTCCGTATTCGTCGTGCGTCGGGTTGAGTTTGAGCTCTTCGATTTGGCTGATTGTGGAGAAATACTTGAGGAAGTAGTAGTTTTTCCTTTTACCTTTCCCACTCTAGTATGTTGGTAGTTTCATGAAGCTGCCATTTTGTTCCTTGATTCTTCAGATCTCTCACAGTGTTGGCGGTGGGGATAAGAGGTTAGTTTCATGAAGCTTTGAAGCTGCCAGAACAGTTGTTGTTTTAAATTGGAATTTTGCAGTCAATTGCAAGAGACGTTGAGCTGAAAAATTCGATCAAGGGAGCTTTGTGCTCCTTGTTATGGCTGTTGCCCCGGGCAAGAGCAGCGATATACTGTATTGTTGCTATAAGATCCCTGACCTTAGAAAACCTATCCTGGAAACCTCCCACATATCTTACCTAGAAGACAGATATGTGTTACAGGAAGAGTTGGGATGGGGTCAATTTGGAGTTATCAGGGCATGCGCTGACATGATCACCGGAGAGTCAGTCGCTTGTAAGTCAATCGCCAAAGATCGCCTTGTTACCACAGAGGATATTAAGAGCATCAAACTTGAGATTGAAATCATGGCACGACTCTCAGGCCATCCCAATGTTGTAGACCTCAAAGCTGTCTACGAGGATAATGACTACGTGCACCTTGTGATGGAGCTTTGTGCTGGAGGGGAGCTTTTCCATCATCTAGAGAAGCATGGCTACTTCTCTGAACATGAGGCTGCTGTCCTTTTCCGGCTTCTCATGGAAGTTGTGATGTATTGCCATGACAAGGGAGTTATCCACAGAGATCTCAAACCAGAGAACATTCTGTTGGCTACCAAGTCTCTATCTTCACCAATTAAACTGGCAGACTTTGGTCTAGCAACTTATATACAACCAGGTTTTTTGTTTTCTATGTCCATCAAAATTTGGATAGATCATTATATCACTTTTTTTGCTTATTAAGTTGGATCTTGCTTGACAGGGCATACCTTGTCTGGGACTGTTGGAAGTCCGTTTTACATAGCACCAGAGGTATTGGCAGGGGGATACAATGAGGCAGCTGATGTATGGAGTGCTGGAGTGATTCTTTATATTCTTCTTAGTGGGATGCCACCCTTTTGGGGGAAGACCAAGTCGAGGATATTCGAATCAGTTAGGTCTGCCGAGCTACAGTTTGCTTCTGATCCATGGCAAAGTGTTTCTGACTCTGCAAAGGACTTAATTAGAAGAATGCTATGCAGATATCCTTCTCAGAGACTCACAGCTAAACAGGTTTTGGGTATGGTTTAAGCATTGGCAATGCACAATAAGCAATTTGAAGCGATTCATATTCGAGACTACCATTTCAATTGCTTGTGATATTTCATATACATATACTGGAAAAATGTGAGAAAAAAAGAGAGTGCTGAGTTTAGTTGATTTATGGAACATCAAGCATTTGATCTATAGTTAGAATCTAAATATACTATCAATGCAATTGGAGCTATTTGAAACTTTTTAGTTATTAGAATGGTCTCTAGCCTCTATATTCTGTTACTAATTCTTAAGCTGCATCTTTTGTAGACCATTCCTGGATAAAGGAACACATTCAACAACCACAAGTCTTGAGCGATCAGGACCATCAAATTGGTTTTAGCAGAGACGACCTTGGAAGCTGCTCATTTTCTACATCACTTATCTCTGCTGGTCGCGGTGTTAGCTTTAGCACTAGTTCCCTTATTGCTTACCGCGGAGTCGATGATCATTCCTCCCCCGCATTCTCATGTAGATCATCATTTTCTTCCATTGCTGTTGAAACTCCTTTGTCTTGTACAATCAACTTTTCTTTCAAGAGCAGCCTTGAGTCTGAGAGCCTGAGATTCTCCGCACCTATACCAGTGATGCCAAGCTTTGCATTCTTCGCGACGGAGCAACAACAACAACCGTTCAGTTTTACTAGTGACACATTTCGGATGGGTAGGTTTTTGCTCTCAGTTTGATCCCTATTGATTCTCTTTGTAACAATTGTAGTTTGATTGTATCACTCTGGTGTGCTCAGACTCCCAACCTAGGAAACATAATGCTTTGCCTGGCTCAGCTGTTTGTGTGGGTCGAAACTACAGAGAACTGGAGCACAAGGATGCTGAAGCTAGAAGAGGCATTTCGAGCAATTCCAAATCTGGCATCCACAGCCGACGGAACCGCACCATCGGTCTCGGAGAGCTCGATCAGCTCGACCTTGTGGTCTCCGAGCCGGTCATTCGTTGGGCATCACTTAGGTCTTCTCTGGTTTGTTGAGCTATCAGCAATTGAATGCTTGTGGGAAAACTAGAGAAGCCCTAGATGAAAGTATGGAGTGTGTTCTATATCGATAACCAGGTTTTTTCCTCGTAAATTAAAAGGAAAACTACAAGGAAACGAACTAAAAAGGGTTAACTGAAGGCCTCTATGATTTATTACAGCACAAAAAAAACCTAGTGAAAGAAGAAGCGTAGCGGTTTAACTAAACCGGCACGTTTCCAACGCTTCCGCCGGCGGTGGCTGCTTCCGCTTCCTCCTCCGCTTCGCCGGACATCTGTTCCAGCGACTTGCCCTTCGACTCGGGCACCAGGAAGGTACAGAAGAGGCCCAAGATGTTGCATCCGGCGAGCACGAACAGCGAGTTCCTCACGCCGATGCCCGGCGGGTAGCCGTGCTCCGTCTTCATCGGGTCCTGGCTCTGCGCGAGGTACAAGAACCCGAACGAGCCCACGATGGCTCCGAGCTTTCCCGACGCCGCCGAGATCCCGTGGCACGTGGACCTCACCCTCGCCGGGAAGATCTCCGCCGGCACTATGAAGGTGGTGCTGTTGGGGCCGAAGTTAGCGAAGAAGAAGGTGAAGGCGTACATGACGACGAAGCCGATTTGGTTACCCGGCGTCGTCCAGTGGCGGTAGGGGACGGCCAGCCCCAGCATGAACGCCGTCATCATGAAAAAGCCTAACAGTTGGATCGTGAAACGGCCGATAACGTCGATCAAGCCCACTGTGAACCAGTATCCCGGCACGGTGCCGCAGAGTGCAATTAGGGTTTGGGCGCGCGCGATGCGGAAGAGCTCCTCGAGGGCGTTCATGCTCGATGCTTCCGGGATCCACCCAATCGCGCTGAAGATGTCCTTCTGGAACAGGTTCTGGCTGTAGTAGGCGATGTCGAGGAGGAACCAACAGGTGGTGGTGCCGAGCAAGTGGGCGCCGTGGCGGCGGAAGAAGGCCGACGAGAAGAGCCCGAAGTTGTGGTTTTGTGCCGTCGCGATCGGTGCCGCCTTGCTCTCCTCGGCAGTAATCTCCATCTGGAGCACCTTAGCCATGTCCGCCGCCGCCTGCTTTGCGTTCCTGGCGACAAGCGTCGTGTACCGCGCCGTCTCCGGCATCTTCAGTCGAGAGTACAGAGTCATCACCGCCGGAACCGCCCCGAACATGAGGATGATGCGCCAAGCATAGTCGGCCTCGGGCACGGTGGACGCGACCGGATCGCTGGCGTACGGAGGTGCCGGGTAGAAGTTCTTCAAGACGGTGGCGACAATGATGGTGACCGCTCCCGCGGCAAGGATGCCGAAGCCCTGCATCGCGAAGACGGCGGCGATGAAGGCTCCGCGGGTGCGCTTGTTAGAGCACTCAGACATGATGGTGGCGGAGAGCGGGTAGTCGCCGCCAATGCCGAATCCGAGCCAGAACCGGAAGAAGCAGAGGGTCGTCATGACGCCGGTGGGAGTGCTGCCGAAGGAGAGGCCCGATCCGAAGGCAGCGGCGATCATGAGCATGAGGGTGATGCCGTAGACGCGCTTGCGGCCGAGCTTGTCGCCGAGCCAGCCAAAGAAGAGTTGACCAGTGAGAGTGCCGACGAACGCGACGCCGTTAACGACGGAGGAGACACGAGGAGGGAGGCTGCCAGGGTTGGGATCGCCGTCGACGTAGTAGTACACGCGGCCGATGAGCTTGGTGACGAGGGAGATGGAGAAGAGGTCGTAGGCATCGGTGAAGAAGCCCATGCCGGCGACGAGAACGGCGGTGAAGTGGTACCACTGAGTCCTGGCGACGTCGAGAGCATTCAGAACTTGCAGCTGGTCGCCGGCCATGCCTGAATCCAGATCGGAGGAGAGGAGAGCGGCGATCGCGCCTAAAAGAGACGAGAGCAACGGTGTGGCTGGTAAATAGGCGGGAAAGAAGATGAAGTGTCCAAGAATATTCCTTAGAAAGTAGCATCTAACTCCAACAAAGTCGGCGGTCAACGCAAAAGAGATTTATTTTGAAAGCGATTAGATTTTGAATATTTTTGTCTAGATTTTGTAATGATAACCTACAAAATCTTAAGATAAGAAAGTAATTATGAGAAAAGTACTAGCCATTAGAGTGCCTTCGAAGAGATAACAACTACATTGCACTTTAGAACAAGTGTGCTATTAGTCATGAGTTTGATATTCTGCGCTGACTCTTTTGTGCGCGCCCATGAGCGCCACGCGATCTATCGTTTATTACGTGATCACGTATCAGATCTTATTGTCCAAATATGAGAATGCACAGTATTTTGCCCTTGACCCCACCGCTACCGCTGCTCTCGCCGTGCCATCTGGCCATCACCGGTCCGGACGCGATCGACGTGCCTCTTGTTGGCGCGTCGATCGGCATCGGATTTCGACCGGATTGTGATAGGAATCCAGTACAATTTGGCCGGAAATGCGGTCGACAGTGACGTGCGTTGATTTCGGACCAAATCACGGTCGGAATCCTGTGCGTGCCATTGCTGGCTGTGTTCCTGCCAAATTGTGCCAGATTTCGACCACAATCCGACATGAATTCGACACCGACCGAAGTGCCGGCGAGCTGCATGTCGATCGTGCCTGGGCTGGCAGCCGGTGGTGGCCGGACGACACGGCGAGGGCGACAGCAACGATGATAGGTCAGCTGTGTCACTTATGGGATCGCGCAGCGCGGGTCACCCAGAATATCAAATTAGATAAATCTATTCAGTTTCTTTTCAAAATACCTTTTAAATTTTTAAAATCACAAAATACTCTTGGAAATGTTCAAACTGATTCTGAAGTTATGGTGAGGAGAAACAGGTAAATCTGAGGGCTAAAATGAGTTACTTTGGTCGTTTTAAAACTTTGGAGGGCTAAACTGTAAGAAAGTGGAGAGCAGCAGTGGTTGCTGGAGAGTGACGATGGCGAGGAGCAGTTAACCATTTTCTCCCCCAATCCTCACCACCTTCTCCACCACCTCGCGGCCTGCCCTAACCGCCGCCATCATCCTCGCTTGTCTCACTCCCACTCCGTTATCACCTCCACCTAACCCTCCTTCCATCTGCCCACCCATCATTCGATCGATCCCCTTTTCGGCTCGCCGTCTCTTCCAAGCCAAGCAAACGCCCCGCTCCTCGATAAAGCTGGCTCCTTGAGGGGTCGTAGCACAAGCGATCGAGATGGCGTACGTCGAGCCGGCCACCGCCGCGAAGAGGCAGGCCTCCGGCGGAGCGTATTACTACGAGACGGCGGAGGCGGAGGAGCGGGCGTGGGTGGCGTGGCTGGTCCCGGGATTCGTGCTGGCGTGCGTGGGCGTGTTTGTGGCGGAGATGTACGTCAACAACTGCCCCGCGCATCCCCACCCCCTCGGCTCCTGCGTCGCCGGCTTCCTCCATCGCTTCTCCTTCCAGCCCACCCGGCAGAATCCCCTCCTCGGGCCCTCCTCCTCCACGTAATTTCTTTCCCTGTTCTTGGAATCTTTGTCCATCTTAATATAAAGAGTAGAGATCCAACTTGCTTGCTTGATTGATTGGGGAAAAGGCCAACACCCTCAATCTCTCTGGAAATCTTGATGTTGTTCCTCGGATTCCTCACTGTTTCAGAAGCTTCAATTTATCATTTAATTCATTGTTATAAAATTTATATAATTAAAGATAATGCAGAGTTGAATTTTAGGCTTTTCTACCTTTTGTACTACCTTTTTTTTAGTCTTCGAGTTCTTCCTTCATAAGTTTTAGAAACTTTGTCTCTCGCTCACTAACTCGCCTCATCTTCATCAGCTTGGAGAAAATGGGGGCTCTTGAATGGAACAGAGTAGTCCACCACAGCCAAGGTTGGAGGCTTCTCTCTTGCGTCTGGCTGCACGCAGGGCTCATCCATTTGATCGTGAACATGCTGAGTTTGATATTTGTTGGTATTCGTCTCGAACAGCAATTTGGATTCGGTTAGATTTCTTCCCATCTTTATTCATCAAACTAAGACAATGTTATATTTATGCATTTACAATTGGCATTCTTTCTTCTTGATATCTGATTTCTTGTATGTCCTCGTCTTGCAATTCAAATGCATTTTGTTCTGTAAATGCTTTTTTAATTCTTTTACCTTCCAGTTCGCATTGGAACAGTATACATTCTGTCAGGCTTTGGTGGTGCTGTTCTCTCGGCTCTTCTCCTAAGGAATAACATTTCTGTTGGTGCTTCTGGAGCTCTATTCGGCCTTCTTGGATCAATGCTTTCAGAACTCATCGTAAATTGGGCTATCTACTCCAATCGAGTGAGCACATTGCTTTTCTTTGAAATCTCTAATTCAGAAATATCTTTAAGCTACCACCTTTGTTGCAGATTGCAGCTCTATTAACTCTCATGGTGATCATCGTAATCAACTTGGTCATTGGCTTATTTCCTAGTGTGGATAACTTTGCCCATATCGGCGGGTTCTTATCCGGCTTCCTCCTGGGTTTTGTTTTGCTAATCCGGCCTCAGTTCGGATGGATGGAGCGCCATGATCTTCCCCCTTCTGCTCAGGTTACATCCAAGTACAAAGCATACCAATGCGTCTTGTGGGTGCTGGGACTCATTTTACTGATAGCTGGGTAAGCAAGCGATCACTCACTAACGACAAAGTTTCATTCTGAACAAAAACATTGTTGATTCTTTGGTCTCTTTTCAGATTTGCAGTTGGCTTGATCATGCTCTTCAGGGGAGTGAACGGGAACGACCACTGCCACTGGTGCCACTACCTGAATTGTGTGCCAACATCCAGTTGGAGCTGTGAGAACTGAAGAACAGAAAAACAAGTTGCAGTAAGACAGCCAATTCAGTTTTTGTTTTTTCCTTTTCCTTTTTCTTGCTTCATTGTGTCTCAGATTCAGCTTGTACAGTTAAGAACTCGGCTGTTATTGCAATGATTTGATCTTGATCCTTGTGTTAATTAGGCACAATTTTTTTTCATCTGAATTAATCGTTGAGATTGTAGCAGAAGCTAGTGGCCACGGTATTTGGTGCTCTGCACCTTTCTTGCTGGAGTTGCTTTTCTGCACTTTATTCTGCTCTTGCATGGACCGATGATTTAGAGTATGAACAGCATGTCGATTCCAATTCAAGAATTTAAGTGTGATGGTGAAATTTGGATGCTTCTTACCGAGTGCTCCTCGCTATCTCCGGATCTGATGAACGGTTCCTGGCCGGAGTCAACACGTGCTTAAATGAGACTTCCAAAGAGAAAAATAGAATTGCTGTATAATGAAGAAGATGATTAGTGAGGCAAAAAGAATAGCCAATCTCCTTTTGTATATTTTACTGAGTAATAACTTTCTTTATGATATTTCTCTTGCAAGGATTGTCGATTTCCATTAATGACCATCCTCTCTCTCATGATAGCTCTAATAATATCCAGCCCTCCATGACAATTAATGTTTGTCAAACTAGTATTTAACAAATCCATCTGTTCTTGATGATAAATTTCAGTTAATCGTATTGACTCAATCCCTGAGAGTGATCGGTCCGGTCCCACGGAAGTTTCCCACCGGCTACCAAGGTAAATTGGGAAGTGCACGCAGCGGCTAGGATTGAACCGTGGGTGCCTAGGTGACAACTTAGACGTCCTACCGGTACTATGGCCCCGGGGACAACAAATCCATCTGCTCTTCAGTAGTAAGAGTGTCAATTCAGGTACAATCTGATGGTTTGAATTGAATTAAAATAAAATATTATTAAAAAATTTTAATTCGAATTCGAATTTAATCCTAAATTCAAACCCATATAATTTGATCAATAGAAAAAAATCTGAAAAATCTTTTTAAATTATTTTTTCTATAATTTTTTATTTTTATCTCAATATTTTTTATTATCATATTAATATTACATAAAATATCTTAATTTTCATAAAAGTGATCAGTTCAACTCTATGAAAATTCTTATAATTCATCAACGTAAATCAGAAAGCACATATGAATCTGATAGATAACCCAAAGTCATAAGTTTTTCAAACGGTATAATATATCGTGAGTGAGATTTAAATTACTATCTTTCTTTTTACTATTTTATCATAATTCTGAGGGTTTTGTTGGAATATGATCAATGATGAAGTTGATAAATTCATCAAATTATCCAATTTCATAGCAAGTACAAGGCTAATGAGTATGAATTAAGTATATGGTTTAAAAGGTCGAATCTCGATAAAGTCGATATAATGCCCTCTTTTGTAATTTTTCGATTTACCTTTTTACGGATGGTCGTGAGATCAACTATATGGGATCGTTTGACGATAAATTTTACTTTTTACTGAAGTATATGATTTCAATGCGACGTGATAAGAGAGCTGAATCTAACATGATCCAGAGGCCTGTGACAATTAATATGAAGCCATATAGCCCATGATGGTTCATTCCAGGTTCTATGCCCATTTTGTCATCCCTAATTTAGATGCTTTTTGTGTTAGAGACTATCCACGGATATAGTTAAGACAGTAAAATAATCAAATTTGGTGTTCTTCAAATTTATTTGATAAAATAATTAAATTTAAAAATAAGTTCAATCATTAAAATAATTATTTAAATTAAATTTATTTTTTAAAATTTAATTACTTGAATTTAATTCATTTAAATATTATTTAAATTTCATATAAATTTTATTGGTAAAGATAATTCATAAACTTTATATATATATGAATATTATGTGACATAAAAGATTCATAATTTTTTATTTATGAATATACATTCAAAATCATTCATTTAATTTAATAAATTATTTAAACTTATTTATTTAATTTTATAACGATCCTTAATAAATTTTTATCGAATCAAATATCAAACTTACTCATAAATAATTAATTTAATTACAATCCTAAAAATTAATAAATCGAGACAAGTTTAGCCATCGAACTCGTTCAAATAATACGATTACAAATTTTATCAAGCTAGCATAAAATAAATTTAATATTTATTTAATACACAAAACTTATATTACTTTCTTATTTATAATATATTATAAATAATTTAAGCTTATAAAACTTACTATATTTTTAATAATTTAAATAAAAGACAAAAAGATTCATTCCTTATCTGACTTCTCATAATAAAATATAAAATAATCTCATATTATAAGGTAGACAAAATTATATAAAACTGCTTATTACAATAGACTCCCATCACAAATTTATGACAGAATTTACAATTGCGATGGTCTAAATTTAATCTTCTATTTTAAAATCGAACAATCCAGATTTCCATCACAAATTTATGCCGGATCTCAAGTCTCAACTAGACAAAAATAGAGGTCAAATTGTACCAATTGTTGCATAAACCATTTCACTTACTATACACAAGAGAAGGTCTAATTTTTCCATGCCCCAAAACATGAAAAATAAAAAAAAATAGTAATATAGTAATATGATATAAATCGTCACTTAATTTCATATGTGACGTCCAAACCACGTGACTGACGCTTCCCAAAGTCACGTGCAACCATCCTCGTCGCTGCCGTCGCCGACCTGGCCGAACCTTACGCCCCGCTGCATCCCCTCCGCTTCGGTCGAGGGCGGTAGACGGCCGACTCCGGAAACTCCTCCTCCGTTGGCTCATCCTTCGGTGGAGCGCCGTCGTCATCGTCCTCCGAAGACCGCTTCATCCCTATCGACACCCCGAATAGCTTCAGGCTGGTCCTCGGAGACGATGAAACCGCCTCGGCGCTCGCGGACTCCGCCTCTTCCTCCGGCTTCATGGACTGCTCATCTACTCTTTCTTTGTCGCACGCCGCCGCCATCGGCATCAACTCCAGCAATGTCGCCGCGGCGAGCTCCTCCAACTCCGCCGTTTCTCTGGCGCTGTTCTGTCCCTTCGACGCGTAACTCGACACCAGCCCCGCGATCTCGCCGCATATTTTCCGCATCTGGGCCAACTCGCGGGAGAGCCGCTCGTTCTCCTTCCGCAATCGTTTGTTCTCCTCCGTCAAGTCCGCCGCTGGCGGGGCCAGCCCGGAGGAGTTCGACGACAGAACCTGTTCCTCCCCCGAATTCATCGGCGAGATGGCCACGATGTCGGCGGGAGACGACGAAGTCACCGGCATCGCGCTCTTCCTCCGCTGGATGTCACAAAGGAGGCTCTTTTCGCCTCTCCGGAAGTAATCGTTCGCGAACTCCCATCGTTCGGGAACGACCTTGCGGAATCCCTGCGAAAATTTCAGAAATCGCATCAAAACTTCCGAATTACAAATCTCCGCAAACAAATCAAGAAGAATAGGGCGCGGGCGGGCGGGCGCACATAGGTGTTGAGTTGGCGGACGAAGCTGGAGAAGTTATTGTGCTTGAAGTATTTGGGGAGGAGGTCTCGGGAGAAGTCCGCCGGGCGCCAGACGATGAACGTCGTGCCGTCGTTGCTCCACGATATCACGTCGTCCACCGTCGGGTCGTCGACCAACTGGTACGTCTTCGTCAGGAAGGGCGTCGGCAGCGGCCGTTGTTGCCCATCAGGGACCATCTCCGACGCCACCCAATGCATGAGCGAAGGAGGAAAGGAAAGGAAAGGGGGCTTGAGAGCTTCTAGAAGATTCGAACGGCGAGCGATAACGACGACTGTGACGACAAGGAAGGGGAAGGAAGGCGAGGAAGAAATAGGAGCGGCGCGAGGAAGAAGGATTCCAGTGCGATCCGACGGCGCTGGATGAATTGAAAAAGGCGAATTAGGGCGAGAAGCTTCGAAAGGATCTCAACTTCTCCAGAAGGTTCGGCGGGGTTGGACCGGGCCCATAAGTATACGTGGCTGGTCGTGGTTAGTTAGCGTGGCGTTCGGTATATCTTCTCGTATCGTTGTCCCCTGCAGTCTGTTGGGCCTGGGCCGGCCTGTCTGATGACCCGGCCCAAATTCAAGTAAAAATTAATCGCCGATAAAAATAATCGATCAAAATTTAAAATATTGTTTTAATTTATTCAAATTAAAATTAAACAAACCAATTGATCAATATTATTATTTTTTATTCTAATTTTTTTTAAAATAATGGTTTAAACAATTTCAGGTATGGGTTACACTTCCATCCGTTCTTAAGTGAGAGAATGGCGATCGTTCGATTATAATCCAACTCTACACCCCATCAGATAACCCAAGTCGATCTCAATGCTAACAATTGCAACAAAGATAAAGCATGTATCTGTTAGATCCTGATGGAATTCATATATATATTTCTATAATGGTACCATATTGTCCACTTGAGCCCACGCTCTCATGGTTTTGTTTTTGACTTTACCCAAAAGGCCTAGTACCAATGAGATATTTTTCCATCTTATAACTCCAGGATCTTTTCTATATATTTCCAATGTAGGACTTTGATTGTTATCCCAACAATCTACCCCTCAAACAAAGAACCAATGGGAGCTTCTCTTTAACGGTCTTAACAAACAAAGGATCACTGGGAGCCCCTCTTTAACGGTCTTAACAGACTCCTTATTGGTACATATCCCAATGGACCTGCCCCTTTAATGGTCTCAACGGACCCCTTATTGGTCAGATTCCAATGGGCCTGCCCCCTTAACGGTCCCAACAGACCCCTTATTGGTATGGATCCCAACGGATCCACCCCCTTAACGGTTCCAACGGACCTCCTTATTGATACGGATCCCAACGGACTCGCCCCCTTAACGGTCCCAACAGATCCCTTAATAGGAGCTTCCACCACATGGACCCACTCTGATACCCCCTTAACGGTCCCAACGGATCCCTTAATAGGAGCTTCCACCACATGGACCCACTCTGATACCACTGTTAGATCCTGATGGAATCCATATATATATATATCTCCACAATGATACGATATTGTCCACTTGAGCCCACGCCCTCATGATTTTGTTTTTGGACTTTACCCAAAAGATCTCGTACCAATGAGATATTTTCCATCTTATAACTCCAGGATCTTTTCTATATATTTTCAATGTGGGACTTTGATTGTTATCCCAGCAGTATCAATTCTTACAAATTCTATAGTAGCAAGAGAATAGAAGAACAGAAAAGAAAAGAGTGGAAATAATGATAATCATGGTGAAACAAGCTCACATTCCTCTTAAAAAGAGTAGAGTAACCCGAGGCCTAGTTGAAGCAAGTCTATGCTTGACCAAAGTAGGATTCAACTTGGTCGAACCTGGACAGACTATTGTAGCCACTCAAGATGCTCATCAAGTCATAGTCAATAATAAGATTGCCATCATGCTGTTAAACATAATAAATGATGAATGAAAGATACTCTCGTTAGCTTCTAGGTCTATTTCTTAGTTCAAGATCCCACTCACTAGCTAGTATAAAACCAACAAAATCATGGCACAACAAAATTAACAATTAACTGATGGAGCCACACCTGCTACAATCAGATCAAACACCATTTACATGTGTGTGTTTGAGCTCAATTGAAAGAACCACAATAGTATGACCCTTGAGAAGGTTAAGGGCAAAGAGGATAATCTATGCATGGACAACAATCATCAATTCCCTTTTCACATGAGATGAAAAGGTTCTCTGAAAAATTTCTGAGTTTCCTTACATATCCAATAAATCAAACTAAAACATCTTCATTCTCTCTCTTATTTCCTTCAGAGCAAATACTAATGACATATCAACAGCTATAAGTGTATGTAAGCATTGGATTCTTGCTTTTATAGCTCAAAAACACAAATAATGGAGCTTTTAACTTTTTTAATGGGTATGAAGTAGTATGTACTATTAAATTCATGTCCCAAGAGTTCAAACGTTCTAAGGCCCAGCAGAAAGAATACTAGATATCCAGGTCTAGTTATCAAAATATCATGCATTTATAGTTCTGAACATGTTGAAGAACACTATGTTGGAATCATCAAAGTTTGAGTATCCAATGTAACAGAAGAAAATTCATTGAGGTGAAAGGTGATGAAGGCAGAGCAAGCTAACTTTAGAAGGAATGGCAGCAAAGTTCTTGAATCAAAACAACATAGCCAATCCCTTTTGCATTGGTAAAAACAATAATTAATGTATTCAGATGCCTGTGAAAGAAACGCTAGAAAAAAAACTAAAATGGTGCATTAGGATACAAACAAGAAACCACAACGGTATAAAGCAAGGTTAGACATCGTCAGTATTGACCAAACAAACATAGTCCACCATGCTAAGAATAAAGCTACGTCTTTTACTAGATCGGAGCAATGTAGAAGATTACCCACCAAAAGTAGACCACTGAACAAGTCGCCTTTCACCTGGGACAATCCAAGCAGCAGAAGAACTATAATCGGTGGTGCTAAGAACTGGATGACTACGAGGCAGAGGTAGTGATTTTGAAGGAACACCTTCGCCCTCCCATAATCCGTGTCCGGTACACGGCTTGCATGCAACCGCTGGTACCAGCAGATAACAGCCTCGTTAAGGTACATTTGAATATTGGGGCGGAGGACCATAAGCTGCAACACAGCAGAAGCAAGGAGAGCCCAAACTCTAAACTTCCTAAATTCCACAGATCTGATCTCGCCGCCAGCCAGCACAATCGCCATTGGCGACACCCAGAGAAGCGGCGCAGCGAAGCCAGCAAGAAGGGAGAAGTAAAGGAGAGACTTGTTGATGGCGCCGCACGAGACGACAGCGAGATTCCACCGGAGCTGATCTGTGGCGAGCCAGAACGCTCGCGCCGCCCTAGTCGATGGGAGAAAGAGAAGCCAAGCGAGGGCACCGGCGAAGACCGAAGTGACCGCCTTTGCGGCTCCAGCGTCATCCCCGCCCAGATCGATGTCAAAGAGGGAGGGAGAGAGGACAAAGACAATGACTAGGGCGGAAACAAAACCTAAGAATCCAGAGATGAAGCTCAGTTCCTTCTCGGACCGCTTTGAGGCGGATCTCTCGAGGAAGATCCTGGAAAGGAGGAGGAAGAGATGAGCAGTCGTAAGAGCCGCGGCGGAGGCAGCGATCGAGACAGCATAGGAGGGATCACTGGGGCGGAGAACCCTAAGGAGGGCAAGATTGGTTAGAGAAACAGCGGACGAAAGAAAAGCGGTATGGAAAGAGGGGAAGAGGAGACGAGATCGGAGCTGGGAGTCGGAGAGGCGAAGACGAAGCAACTGGGCATTGGCATCGTCGAATCCAGGAAGACGACTCTGCGCAGAAGAGGAACGGGAACGGCGCTTGGGCTCGGGAGCGACGTCGGCGGCGGAGGGGCGGCGGAGGACGGCACGAGGGCCATCGGCGCCGGTGCTGTCGGGGTGGATGTAGGTGTGGATTCCGTAGAGGACGAGGGATGGGAGGCGGAGGAAGGCGCAGAGGAAGGAGACGGCGGCGGAGGCGACGGCGAGGAGGAGCAAGTGGTGGGAGGGGAAGGAGAGCATGGCGACCGGGAGTGAGATCCGAGTCGAGAGGAGGGATCCTAATGAAATAGCCGGTCCGGTTCGCCGTGCTCAAACCGGTCTGAGAGTTTGGGAAAATTTTTAATTATTAAAAAGATTTTGAAATTGCATTTTTAATATATATTAAAAAAAAAAGAGACGAGGGGATAAGAACAGCAGCGATAACTGCGGAAGAGACGATGGCCGTCGTCGCGTCGTCGCGGCTCGCCGTCTCCTTCCTCTCGCATTCGCCTCGTCTCTCCTCTCCTGCTTCGGCGGCGTCCTTGTCTGTCTTCGTTTCCGGAGGAGTCTCTTCGGCGGCTCGGTTTCGGTGCGCCGCCGGGCAAACCGGGTTCTTCACCCGGCTGGGTCGCCTCATCAAGGAGAAGGCCAAGAGCGATGTTGATAAGCTCTTCTCCGGATTCTCCAAGACGCGTGAGAGCCTCTCCGTTGTGGATGAGCTCCTCCTCTACTGGAACCTCGCCGACACCGACCGAGTTCTGGATGAGCTCGAAGAGGTGGCTAAAAAAGATGACCATGCTGCGGGAAGAGTTAAAGTTGGGGGGTTGAATTTGATTTTCATGGAATTTTCTTGTAGGCACTTTTAGTGTCCGATTTCGGGCCGAAAATTTCGTTCAAGATCGTGGACGGCCTTCGGGAAGATATACTAGCAGGGAAGCTGAAGTCTGGAAGTGAGATAAAGGTGAACTTTTTCTTGCTGCAGCGTCTTCCTTGTAGGTTTTGCCCCATTCAGTAACTGCCTAAATTAATGCTCATTGACAAATACCTAGGAGGCTTTGAAGAAGAGCGTGCTCGAGTTGTTGACAAGCAAGGGCAGTAAGACAGAGCTGCAGCTGGGATTCAGGTTCTAGACTTTGAATTATTCTTCATCTATTTTTATCCAATTGGTCTTTCGTCCATGCTGGACTCAATTGCAAAGCCTTTGATTTCCGTGTGCAACCAGAAAACCTGCTGTGATTATGATTGTTGGTGTTAATGGAGGTGGAAAGACAACGTCTCTTGGTAATCATTTTGATCTTGTATGTTCACTTGCACATGCTCCGTTTATGCTTTCACCTTAAAGATAGTAGTGGAAAGGATTCTTTTCATCCTTAGGCTAGGTACTTTACCCAAATCATACAGGTTTATTTTTTGTGTGTAGGATTTACTTGTTGTAAGATGTAACAGTGATTGTAATTTGAATTTTGGAGTTAATTTTACCTCTCATTATGTTCCTGTATTGATTGCAACTAGACATGTAATTCATGTATAGGGACGAATAGGTTGCTGATTGATAAGGGAAGAGTTGTTCCTATTGTGTTGAGATAGTTATAAATTAATGGATAATCAAAATCTAGATAAAAAGAATTTCGCAGTGCTTCCTCTTCCATATCATTGTGTGTTCACTTTGTTAAAAAAAATTTTCCGTCAGATACTCATAATCAGTATTCAATGAGAAATTAGTTGGATTTTCTTCGGAATCAAACTGAATAATATGCTAAATTTTTTATTTTTCCCTTTTGGTTCGAGCATGTAAACCCTTGGACTTGTGTTACATCCTGAGTTATTTTGTTTTAAATTTTTTCAGGAAAACTTGCTCATAGATTGAAAAATGAAGGGGTAAAGGTATAACACTTTTCGCGTGTATCCTTGGTGCTTATTAAATTAAAGTGAGGTACTTTACATTGTTACTGTGCTTCGTGTCAACACTCTCACTGGTGTAGCTACAATGACTACCAACTTGACTACATTCTCAAACCATTTTCTGATCAGTGCACAAAGAAATCTGTGGTTTTGCTGTATATTATTTTTCATCTTTGAAACATCACCAAAGGCAGTAGGAACAGTAACATTGTCCTCACAGGCACTCACATTCCAGCTTGCTTTATGTGAGCTATTCTATTAATTGGCAACTCCTTTGAGGAGAAGATCGCCTATTGTTGCCACTTCCTACAGGATTTTCATTAGAAAACTGAAAAATTACCTTGTGATTGTTACATTAGAAATAATAACTAGTTTGTTAAATGATTCAAGAGATCCATTTATTTCAGGTTTTATTGGCAGCAGGTGATACATATAGAGCAGCAGCTAGCGAACAACTGGAAGTTTGGGCTGAGAGAACACAATCAGAAATAGTTGTGGCTGGTGATGATAAAGTGAAGGCCCCATCAGGTTTATTTGCGTTGTATCTTTTCCATCCATCAGATTTCAAGTTCACCTAAATGTTTGGGTATATTCCTTCTATATTATCCTGGTAATGCTTACATGTTTGCCCTCTAATCGTATTTCCTACATAGTCCTTTCAAAGGCTGTGAAAAAGGGCAAAGAGCAAGGCTATGATGTCATCTTGTGTGATACATCCGGACGTATGCTACATTTAACTACCCTTTAAATTTATATACTCTAGCAATTTTTACTTGCTAACTCGACTCAAGTCTTTCAGGTCTTCATACAAACTACAGTCTGATGGAAGAGTTGGTGGCATGCAAGAAAGCTGTTGCCAAAGTCATTCCTGGTGCTCCAAATGTATGACCAAACTTCACTACTGACCTTTTGATAACTCAGTAACCTATTTACAATGTTGGTTGGACAGACTTTTTTTTTTTACAATGCATGATGTCTTCCTACATTTTTTTCATAATTGGTCTATTGGTATGATTTGAGATGTTCTTTTGAGAGAGAAAAAAAGAGCATATCTTATTCTTTTCATCTGTTTGAGCCCATTTTGTGATATATATCAGTGTCCTGATATGCTTCCATCTTAGCAAGAGCCTCATCAAAATGACAATGCATAAAGCATCATCTTAGCATGATGGGTTAGTATAAAGAATTATTCTGCTTCATACATGAAAAATAATGCTTGGTATAGCTTGTGGGTGGGGTATGATGGCACTATACAAAACTTTAGAGGTTGATGGATTAGTTCACTACATTTGTGACAGCTAAAAATCAGCTTTCGTTCCATTTTGTCATGCACTGACATATCAAGCAATATAATGAACTAGGCTAACATGAGACATGCAGACATCTGAATGTAGATAGGATTCTGATTTCTCATAAACCATACTGCAGATGAAACAAGTCGGCATGTTATAAACCTTACTAAAATGTTAGTCATATCCATTGGTAAATGAAGCCAACTTTTAATGTTGTACACTCCATATTGATGTCCAAGTTCAAGTCATTCATATCTCTGGTCTTGGATTCCTAACACTATCACACTAGAAATTGTTTCAACTATGCCTCCCGAAAGACTTCATCGTCGACATCTTTTAGCACCTAAAAGTTCATTGTTTTCCTTCATCTGAGTAAATTAAGAACCTTATCCAAAGAGATACTACTTTGAAACATTCAAGTTAATTATATATGCAAAGTCCAACCATAGCAAACAATCATTTAATTGATTTCCTGAGTAATGAACAATCATTTTCCTATTTTGTCAAACTAACCATGGAGAATTCCTGGTAAAACCTAGACAGACTGAAGAATCTTCAAACATTATCCTTTCATCCCTCTACTCAACTATGCACCAACTTTAAACTAATAATATGTATAGTGTTGGTTGGTGTTTCATGATGAACCACTGAAGAGACAGTAAATGCTAACAACCACTGAAGGGACATAGTAAATGCTAACGTCTAGCTATACAGAAATTGTAGCATTGATATACATGTAGAAACAACTATTGGGGCATTAAAAATGTTCTGCTATAAAATATACAACTATATTGAGTAGATGCTCTACTGCAACTATCACTGAAGCAGTGAAGTCTAGGTGTCTTCAGTTCACTAGTAATCTAGCATAGACAAACTCTGCAGAATAACTCATTTAGATAATATTGGGTGAAAGCATCCATTTCCATTACTCAATCCCTCTCAGGAGTCCATTTGTAAGCCAAGGAATGTCATATTACTTTGACACAACTCAACAAATTTCTCGTAATTAACGTTTGACAGAACACGACTGTCCTGAACCCCCTCCCGTTAGAAAATTTGGGTTTTAGAGTAAACGATCTTCTTTCTAGTTTGATTTCTGGCAAACAACTCAGTTTGCCTGATCTTCAATCTATATTTAATCCTGAAAAACCATTCTAAATAAACGTGCATTGGATGTAGGATGTCTCTTGGTTATTCTTTTTCCTCGTTTGATATTTTTTAGTCTTCTACTTTATCAGGAGATACTGCTTGTTCTTGATGGAACCACTGGTTTGAACATGCTGCCACAGGCGAGAGAATTTAATGAAGTAACTCTCTCTTTGAAGCTATGCTATATTTCAAGTTCACATGTGATTTGTTTGTTTTAGTGAAATTGCTCAATTGATTAAGTCATTTAATGTATTTAAGCTACCAAAAATTTGCTGAATTGCGTTAGTACTATAACATAGCATAATGGCACATTTGGGTTTTCTGTTCATATGGTTTCCATTCTTATTAGCTAGAATATGGCTTAGAGGTCAATCTATTGCTATTAGTGACAGACTGTAACATTATCTCAGAATGTAATAAAGGAGAATGGAAGAGAGAAAAGGAAGATAGATAAACTGAGAGTAACCGATGTAATTGACGACCATAATATACAGCTTAAGCATTCTTATGTGTTTTGGAAGAAATCTGTTGTAGTTAAACACGTCTGTAGTTGTTTAATTTTGGTAAGATCATAGTTATAACTCTATTTCTCACAGTGAACATGACAAAGATATTATGCTTCTTGCCTCACCAAATATCCATGCTCCATAAGAGAATAGAATCTCCATAGTTATAACTGAATGCAGGTTGTTGGCATCACTGGATTAGTACTGACTAAGCTGGATGGTTCTGCTCGAGGCGGATGCGTGGTATGATTACTCATCCATAATCATCCTTTTGTAACCTTCTTCTGCTCCATTGGCAGTCAAATTTGGTGTCGTAGCCGCTTGATACTGTTTCGACTGCAGGTCAGTGTGGTCGATGAACTCGGTATCCCTGTCAAGTTCGTCGGTGTTGGTGAAGGAGTCGATGATCTCCAACCATTTGATGCTGAGGCCTTCGTTAGTGCCATTTTCTCCTGACTTAGAGGCATTACTCCTGGAAACATCTTGTGCAGTTTTTTTCTTCTGAAGATGGCACGGAGCTTCCTTGATGTGATCAGACTTGTACAGTTTTGACTCCCTGTTCGAGCAACTTTAAACCTAGATATTTGAAACATTGTTCATTCATTAAAAACTGTAATGCGTGTATAGAAGTCTGTACATGATTTTGATGGAAAATGATCTGCAGCAGTCTTCTTTTCTTCTCAGTTTCTCCTCTTCATCTATCCACAAGTAAACATGACCATATATCCATCTTGTTGGTGGCATCAGTTGCAAACAAAACAACTCGGAAAACCAAAACAACAACACAAATTAAACTAACAAGATACAACAAAGCTACATGGAAAAATGTTTTTTCTTCTTCTTTCTTACGTTATATTTCTTGAAATAACAAAGTAGTAGTCTTCACAATGAATGAGAATATCACATTTTGCTCTAAATGAGACTATTTATAGCTCCAAGGACTCTACCACCCTCCGCGCTTGAATATGCAGAGCCGTTTGTCTTTGCTCAGGTTCTAGGGTTGATCCAAACTGGCTGGCCGCCCACACTAGTGATGCACACTTCGCGCCTAAGTTTCGCTGCATATCCTCGTGTATGTGCGCCAATGGAGAGTTTTCGTTCCGATTCACATAGCCAACCAATAGCAGCATAAACTCTCCACATTTCAACCTGCCCAAAGAGATGACAGAATGAGTCATTCACCTAAGGCAAAGCCACATTAAGTTATAGAGAAATCAGAATTCATGATATCGGCCGTAATATTCAAGTGCGAACGGCTCTTGAGTAGATGAAGAGTATCCATCACTAATTGTTGAGCATCATAATTAGTAACCAATTAATCAGTACTACATTAGAATTTTTAATAACTTGAACCTTTGTTGTCTCAGTTATGTCAAAACACCACAAGAAATCTGAAACATAACTACGAGGAAAAGGAGAGTGGCTTAGGAACAGAATAACAAGCTGAAATAAAGTGACTTTGAGAAATTTTAGGAAGAGATTTTATTTGCTTTGCTCTGAAATAACTGGCTACAGGCATGAACTTCTCAACTGCTATTGTACTTCTTTCAGGCAATTAAAAGGCATTCTAACTAAGACAAAATCACAGAAACTGAGCGACTGCAATAAATATCAAGAGTTCAATGAGAATGCACAATAAGCATGAAAAAGCTGCAAACAAACTGACCTAATGCTTTCATCAACTTGCTCATCTTTAATAAGATCCATGACTTTCTCAATGCCATGACATTCTCGAAAATCCTGAGCCAAAAAATTCATCAGCATACTGAGATGCTTATTTATCAATTGGCAGATTGCTAGACAAAAGAGAAATTATAAGACACAATGAACATCCTATATGTGGCCATCTTTTTCTGTAATTACCAAAAAAAATTCATCACTACATAGTACTATACCACAGTTTTCTTTTGGAACATGATACCATGATAAACTGATGAACGAATAATGCTTGAAACTTATGATTGCCACGAGAAACAAAGCACAGGATGAGCTAAAGGTTGTTAAATATTTTTGTATGGAGACTATTTTTGCCTGTATGTGACAAGATATTTATTGATAAAATTCTTAGAAAATTATTTTTAACAATGATTATATATACATACATGTATCTACCTGCATAACACAGTGTAATGATAGGACCACATGTTGCTGCATGTCTATTGAGACCTTCAAAGAGATGTAGACTCAAATATTTATCAGCTTAGAGAAAAGTTATTCCTATTCTATAGAATGATGATTCTCTGATCGAAAAGAAAGAATAACTATTCCTTCTCTATTCCATTCTTCAAAGAATGCTTATTCTTACTATATTCACTAAAGCATGTGTTATGAACAAACATAGCAAATCAGGGGTCCAACTGGTCAAGCCAGGTAGATCCGTTGGGTGAATGGGTAGTGCATGTGGGACGGGGGATAAAATATTTCATGTAGAGATTGCTTTTGTCATTGTGGAAAAATTTCTTTGCCTACTACTTATATCATTCCTACAAATCAAAAATAGAAATTCAAGTAAAACATCTATGCCATTGCATAAACCAAACTAAGAAATAATGATATCTGTTCTATTCCTTGTTTATTCAATTCCTTAGGAATTGTTATTCCATTCTGTGAACCAAAACGCACCATGAGAGTTTAAATGGGCATTCTGTTGGTAATGATAGTTCCTTCTCTCTGTATATTTAATCAAAGGAACTAATGGTTCTTCTGAATTAGAGGACTAGTTACTGGTTATTTAATAATTTAGCTCAGTAGGACTGTGTTGACATCTAGAACAGCTGATTTGCTTTCTAGATTATCCTGTAGGAAATTTTACGCACGCATAATAATCTGACTGCCCAGATTCACATTGTGCAAAGGAAATTAACACAGATTAAGAACTGATTTAGTTTGTAATGAAGCAGCATTAAGGAAATCATTGCGACAACAATTCCAGCTACAGAATAAAAGAAATAATAAAACCAGAGAAACCAAGGACTTTGAAACACCACAGTCTAGATGTATGTGGGTTGACCAACAACTTCTAGCATAAACTCCACAACGATGTATCTAACAAAGTGAATATGGACACAGGATAATGGTAACTTCCATTGACAGTACTAATTTTTAGTGCACAAAATTGGTTGTGGTGTACATATACTGAAATAACAGATATGCAACACTTGGTAGAGTACAACAACTAAATTTTCCATCTCCGTTATCCATTGTCAAAAGACAATCTGCAATCGGTATTGTCCACAGAGAGAGCAAGCAAATATGACATTTTGAAAAAGCATACCATCTGATTGGATGAAGATTCCAACAGTACTGCTATCAAAGCATCCAAGCATGCTCCTTGCTCAATGGTTCCTCTAGTGGAAAGTATGTTAATCAACACCTGCAGTCACATTGTTTTTAGTCTTTGACAGCAAAAAAGATTAACCAAGTTCTATAATATGTTCCACAATGAAAATAAGATATTCCAACAAGCAGAAAAGTTCGAATTCTTGTTAAAAGGTAGAATTTTATATGTTCAGTGAGACGGAATTAGTAGAAAATATGTTAAGTTCCCCTAAGTTCAACCAACAACAATAGTATGATTCTATTGAAATAGTCATTGAAATACATTAAAACTGTGTCATAGAGGATGTAATCCTGACAATGCTCAAGCATGAAAAATAATGATTGTGCAGAAAACAGATATGCAAATTCTAGAGTATAAAAACCAATTTTATCCTTAAAAGGCAAAAGAACTATGTCAAAATGCAAAGGCTTCGCATCTTGGACAAAGATTTTAGAACATGTTTAGTTACCACAAATTCAGAAAGTCAGAAAAGATAACATATACAAAGCACATCATATAAAAAGGCAGCCCCAGTGCACGAAGCTCCCGCCATGCGGGGTCCGGGAGAAGGATCCATTGTACGCAGCCTTACCTTGCCTTTGGCGGGAGCTCATGCACTGAACAGGCTTGAAGAAACTGCATGGCGGGAGCTCATGCACTGAACAGGCTTGAAGAAACTGCAGCTCATACAATGAGATCCTCAATAAATTTGTCAAACTATCATGCAGGATACTGTACAGATGACAAGCTAGGATAAGTTGTGCCAGCATGGTTCCTAATGTCAGTTGAACAGGCATACTCCATTAAGTATTTACTTATACATACAGCGTGATATGTTAAATGATAAATTACATATTCTCTTAGCCAATAGAAAATGAGTCAATAGAGCACTGCATAGGTAAAAACACAATGATTTAAATTCATGATTACCAGAACTATAAAACAGCAATATGTTGAGGTACTAACTGTTCCACAACTAGGCAAGTAGGAACCAAAAAAATTGTTAGAAGAAATAAAAAAGGACTTTATAGTTCATACAAGTAACAGATACGGCTCAATCCAAAATATTTCTGCAGTACACCTAGCTTGTATGTAAGACAATGTAGAAATTATAGCCTGTCTAACATATATTCCACTATAATTGTAAAATTACAATGTAAAAATATTCTTGATTTCATCAAAAAACGACACTTTTAACATAAACACACGTGCAGTCATGTACCTCAATTGCCTTGTGTTTGTGGGCTAAAGCTGCACTGCTACTATGGAGTAAACAACAACCTTCCAGAACTCTGAGTGCAATAGCAATTTCAGAATCCGTTGCAGGACTAACAATCTTCATAGGTTCCACACCAAATATATGGTCCAAAATCACCACGGGATTGTCCTTCGATTGCTGCAACGAATTCTGAAAGAGAACAGGAACCACTGCATGTAAACAAGATTAAGTTAGACAAATAAAAGAATATACCATTCAAAACACTGTTTTGTATCCTAAGATCTTTTTCCCCCCATATTTATTCCCAGTCAAAACAAATACAAGTATAGAGATCATCAGTCATCACTACAACAAAATTCTAGTACATATGTGGATAAATTGGATACGCAAAGTACATGGATTAAACAGTAGATGTGGCTATATTAGAATTGCATGAGTAAAGTTTGTTGTTGAGAAAATTATAGCAGAAAAAAACTGGTTATCAATAGTATTTCTCATAAACAAGAAATAACATTGAATATCAATAATAAATGACAGTTAGCTATATCTTTACATTCACATATGGTGACAACACTGACAAAGTTAATATTTCCATAAAAAGATTTTCTGAGACTGCTCAATTTTGATTTGTCCAGGCAGCCCAGGTAAGGATTGGCAGGGTGAAAAACTTAGCAGGATTCACACATTAACTATAATATATCATGTAACATCAAGCATAGGCCATTTTCGGATCCTCAAAAACAAACCTTTCGTTTCCATAACAATTTTAGGAATCATAAAATGAGAAGGCACGAATCTAAATCTTTAGTCGTATCTAGAACCAGAAATGCATCCGAATGGAAGCCCTAGATAACCGCGATTCATAAAGTCGTATCAAAAGGGCACACCCCGCAGTTCGGGGATGGTCTGAGAGTGGCAGAAGAGGCGGATGGACTCGTCGGAGCTAGAGATGGATCCAAGGAACTTGAGGAGGCTCCGTAGGCCTCTGGTCCGGAGGAAGGAGAAGTCGGCCGCGGCATCGCGGAGGCCGCTGCGGAGAGCAAGCGTCACGTCCCTATAGACCCTCCGCCGGTTCAAGGCGGAGACTAGCTCCCCCACAGCCCCCTCGGCCGCCGGCGAGAGGGGCGGACGAGCGGAGCCCGAGTCCGCCTCCTCCCGGCGTGATCCGCCCTCCGGCTCCTTCGTTGGACTCATGGTCGAGCTCCGGTTTGCAATTCTAACGCCGCATCCTTCTCCGGAGTCCGGTCTCATATTATCGGGTTGGTGCAGCTCGAGCCGAACCGCTTAATTGAGCCGGCCACTTCTAATGGATAGAACAATTAACCATGATAAAAGAAGGTATTTGATGGGGAGAGTGCAGGGAGATGACGTGGTTTTCCTTCAAGGCACCGCCAGGTCAGAATCTGGCCCATGGCTGGCAAGCCCTCCCTCTCAACAAAGAAGACTCTCGTCTCAGCAAGCTTTCCCTCTTGGCAAGGAAGACTCTCGTCTCGACAAGCTTTCCCTCTCGGGCAGGGAGACTCTCATCTCGGCAAGCTTTTCATCTCGGCAAGGAAGACTCTCGTCTCAACAAGCTTTCCCTCTCAGCCAGGAAGACTCTTTTCTCGACAAGCTTTCTCTCTCAACAAAGAAGACTCTCGTCTCGGCAAGCTCTCCCTCTCGGCAAGGGAGACTCCTGTCTCGGCAAGCTCTCCCTCTCGGCGAGGGAGACTGCCGTCTCAGCTAACTTTCCCTCTCGGTAGGGGAGAGCATTCAACTTGTCTCTTGGCGTCGACGTTGAGTGGCTCCCTCCCAGAGAGTTTCGTCATGTCTCTTTCACCTCCATATATAAACCCGGCCACTCCACCTCTACCAGGCTAGACTTTAGCCCTAACCATGACCTTCTGACATCGGTTATAGGCGTCATTGCTGTAAGAGGAAGAGGCCAGTCAGCAGCTCAGACGCAGCTGCTTCTGGCATTAGTCCTTGTTACTCCACCGCATTAAAGGCGCATCCAGTCGTTATACGTGGCTTCTTCGTCTAACCTCGTGGCTTGTACG
>JBBMKF010000002.1:2448611-2458862 GCA_037834155.1 Curcuma caesia | reverse complement strand
ACAATCTTTTCTTAATCACACAGTTTTTGTCAAGCTATAAAGCTGGATTTTAAATGATATCTAAATCTTAACGTGTAGAAGGTTAGAATTCTTTCCATTTGATTTATGCTTCCAACAAACTTTAACCTGGTCGAACCTCTGAAAGGAAATCATTCAGCAAACTTTCCTCACATTTTTTTTTTGGGTGTGCTTTCACATAATCTTTTGTCAAAGTTATTCAAGCCATTTTACTTGGTCTCTGATATATAAAGTCAAACCACAATTCAGATTGGATGACTCTTATTATGAAAACAAGTAGACTAACAGGACCCCTCTGACAAGTAAAATTGAAGGTCTGAAAATAAACAGGTGCATGAACAGAGAGCAGACTGGGAATTTAGAAAGTGTCTGGCAATCCGTAACAACTACAAATTCTTCCAGACAATGATTCGTAATTCTCTTCCATGTGCTCTATGTCATAGGGAGTATCAACGTCAGATCTAAAGAGCAAACAAAACAACAGGCGATCCAAGCAAAATAAGGAAACACAATCATAAAGGAGTAGTAGATCAAGCTATTGCCAACCGATAAATGCAAATAGCATCAGCTTACACAAAGGCGTTGCTATAAAAAAAAGGACAAAAAAACGAGCATATTTTCTTTAAAAAATTATGATTTAGAAGAACCTTGTTGTGTTCTGCGACAAGCCATGACTCGAATGCAGAAAACAGGAGGGACGTGGCGATCCCTCCCAATATGCGTCCTAGCATCAGGACCTTGAATTGCGGAGAATGTTTGGTGATGCAGCTGAGAATGTAGGTGATACAATAGGTGACTGAAGCTCTCTTTCGACCCCTGTAATTTTGAACACAAAAAACTTCGAGATTAACTCACATCACAAACGGAAAGGAACGCTAGATCGGCTCAATTTGGGGAAGCGCTCACTGTTTGTCTGCCAGAGATCCCACAATTGTACCGAACAGCATGGAAGATCCAAACCCGGCGATGAAGAGACGGCCGATGTCTCCCTTCCCGTACCCATACGTAGTGTAGAGGTAGTAGACGTATGGACCCTGCAACCAATCTCCAGCTACCTCCAAAAAAAATACAGAAATCATTATGGATGAAAAAAGTGATGGAACAATCTAGCACGGGGAACGAAGAGTGAGATCTGGCCCTAAGGTAACGGGAACAGATCAGATCTGCACATTGCCGTGGGTGCGAAAAGATCTACAGGAAGGCGGAGGATCGATCGCTCACCCATCATGAAGGAGTAGACGAGGAGGTAGTTGTTCTTGAAGGAGTTGAAGGCGGACGAGGTAGCGGCCCGATCGCGGGTAGTCTTTCTGAGCTCGAGGGCGGCCACCACCGCGGCGAGCCCGCCAAAGAGCAGCCAGTAGAAAGCCTCCATTCTCGAGCGCCCTAGGCCTCCCGGGAGAAGAGAACGAAGATGAAATAGCGCAGGGGACGCGGAGTGGGAGTGGAAGCGATGTGAGATCGGCTCCTAAATAGGCGTCGCGTCGCGTCGCGTCGCGTCGGTGGTGGGAATAAATAAACAGATAAATAAAAATATAAATAATTAATAAAATAAAATAAAACGATTATTACTGATAGACCAACGAGTCAATAATAAAGACCACATTCGCCGGAATCCGACGAATTTATCAACAAGGTCGGCAGTAATACACGTCGAATTCCGATCAAATCACAGTCAGAGATTGGCCGAGGAAAGACTGGCATCGTCGGTCATGATTTGTTTGGTAGTGTTAGGCGTCGAATTCCGACCAAATCGCAGCTACGATTTGGCCGGAATCCGGCGCCCGACACTGTCGACTGCGTTTTCAAACAAATTTATCAGATTTCAACAATTATTCGATCGGAATCCGCCGTCGAACGGAGCGCCGGCGAGCGACGCGTCGATCACGTCCGAGGTGGCGGCCGGCAGTGGTCGGATGGTACAGCGAGCACGGCGGCAACGACGGTGGGTCAAAAGTGTCGTGCACGGATCGCCCGGGATAAGTCACGCGGCATAGCTATTCATTAGTGTTTTTCAAAAAATGATTCTTCTTTGAATGAGTTAGGCAGCCTTCCTCCTGCCAATTCCATGATCCCAATGCGGAGAGAGTGTGGGTAGGCAAAACTCCACGTGAGAGTGTAAATGGGATCGAGGATTTTAATGGTAGAACACACATTACTATAACAATGAAGGCACCTTTTGACTTTTGTCGTCCGGTTTGACTTTTGACACCACATAGCAACAACCCATCACTTGGCTACATCCTAAGCTCCAATTTTTAGCCATGTTTCGACATCTCTCTTAGTCCGCGTTAGGAAAATGCAAGCTTAAAACAGAATGAAGTGGTCGGGATGGAACACCTCTTCTTTAAACCCAAGCATTAATGCAATGTATAAGTGGTTAATGCATTTTTAATTTTTTTTAAAAAATTAAAATACATTTTTATTCTAAGACTTGTGACTAACTAAGGATATCAAAAATAAATTCGATCTGTCGATTTGATCCGAATCAATATGAAAAATATGAAAAATATTAAATTAGAATTGAAATTTTAGAGTTTGGGTCAAATTGAGTTAGATCCGAAATCTAATTCCTCGTGAAAAAAATTTAGTTGGATTGAGTTTGGATTAACTTGAATTTAAGATAAAAAAATTATTTTGATATTAAATTAAATTTTATTTGAAAATTAAGATATATATTTTTTAATGATTCATATATAGATAAGATAAGAGAGGTTAGACCTCTCAAATGTACAATTAAAAGACAAACATCATAGTCCAGACAACATTAGACGTTGAGCACACATATATGACTCATCACATAAGAAACTACATCAAATTTACTAACACCAAGACACCATAGTTCCACATGTCCACACATCACAATACTTGCATACTCATCTACGGATTATACAAAGCACCACAGACCATAAAATCAATCTCATATCAGGAACAGAGCCACCGACAGCTTGGATGCTACCGTGACTTGAGATTTACAAATTGATACACATGGACCTGCATCTTGCGAAAAATTCAATCAAAATATGATATAATGCCTTGATAACGCCTTCAATTCGTATCTCTCATATATAATATATCAAGCTAGAGATGCCAAAGTAGCACGCTTTAGTTTTTTTGTCGCTTATTCTTATAATACCGTTCAAGAACCTGCTGCATCTCCTCAAATGGAGCCTTGCAGAAAAATTAAGATGTTTTTTTATTAATCTAGTTAGTATGATGATAGTAAAATATTAAAATAGAAGGGAAGAAATATTAAAGAAAATTAAAAAATATTATTAATTATTAATTATGATATATATTTTATGAATCATAAAGGTAATAGATGGGATCGGATTATTCAAATAATCAGATTATCCATGTTCAAATTTATAATTTTCAAGTTGATTCAAGATGATCCGGATCAATACTAAAAATGTCAACTTAAAATTGAAATTTTAGAGTTTGGGTCTAATTATGTTAGATCCGAAATCTAATCCTCGAATTAACTGGATTAACTTGAATTTAAGTTTAAAAATTATTTTGATATTAAATTAAATTCTATTTTAAAATTGAGATGTTTTTTTATTAATCTTTTATGAATTATAAATGTAATAGATGGGATCGGATTATTCAATTGGACAGATTATTCATATTCAAATTTATAATTTTTAAATTGATTCGAATTAGATTCGGATTATAATCCTTTGCTTCGATCGAACAGGCTAACAAGGTTTAATTATTTTTTATAGGGAAAAATAGTTTAATCTTTTTTCTCTACCGTCCATCTTCGTCTCGACGGAGATAAATCGAGCAAAAGTCTCCAGAGGACCGCACTATAATGCCTCCCTGCGTCGCCTCCCGCACCAAGCTACCGCCTCCTCCGCCGGCGGCCGTCGCCGATCTGTAGGTTTTCGGCAACCTTCTCTCCTCCTTTCTCATCGGCAGTCCTAGATCAGTCGAGGAGGATATCGCTCTCTGCTGTCTGGCAGACTCCGCTGCGATCTGATCGCAGACCGTTGCCCTCACCTCCTGCCATGGCTTCTGAAAAGACTCTCGCGGCGAAGGAGAAGCCGGGATTGCTGGTCTTCGATACCGAGGAGGAGCTCTCCGTGTCGCTTGCGAAGTTTGCAGCGGAGCTGTCGGAGAAGTTCATCCGCGAGAGAGGCGCCGTCACTGTTGTTCTCTCCGGCGGATCTCTCATCAAGTCCCTCAGGTACGGAGCTCAGTTCGTTACGGATACGGATTTTTCGATGGGTTAGATTAGTTAAAAATAAAAGGGCTCTTCTATAGGAAATTGACGGAGTCTCCTTACTCGGAAACAGTAAATTGGGCAAAATGGCACATTTTCTGGGTGGATGAGAGGGTGGTTCCAAAGGATCACGAAGACAGCAATTATAAACTAGCATTTGATGGATTTTTGTCTAAGGTGCCGGAATTCTAACAAAAGTCTCTCCTTCGTATTGATTCATACAGATCTCAACTTCTACATTAGCCATTTATCTTATTGAGTGACTGAATGTTTCACCGTTAAGGTTTGCATCTTCATTTTCATGGTTGCTGCTTGAATAGTTTGATCAAAGTTTCATGCTTCCTAGATATATCTTTGATATTAAATTAAGTAATACTTTGTACATTTATGTTGGTGAAAGTTCCAAATCATAAGCTTTATTTGTTTTTTTTCCTTGCTTTCTTCACCACGGTTGATACCCAAACTATGTCTATTTTCCTTTCTTAGGTAGACACGAAGTTTCTCAATCCATGTGTAGAACTTAAATATTGCTATTTTTCCTGTTTAATTTGAAATATTTCCTGTGGGAATAGCTCATTTGTAATTGTATCTTTGTTATTCTTCTTGCATATCAAGATTGTGTAACAACTGAACCTATTGTTTTACCTGTAAGTGTTGCATTGGAATCATTAATTTCTCTCTCAAATGACAGGTCCCAATTCCACCTGGTCAAGTCTGTGCCATCAATGATGCCTTATCGGCCCAAGGTGCTGCTGAAGACTACGAGACTGCTTTGAAGCATCTGGTTAACATCGGTGCGGTTGTCAAATCAGCAACTGGTTATCCTAGATTTGATCTCATGTTATTAGGAATGGGACCAGATGGTCATATTGCTTCCCTCTTTCCCAGCCACCCCCTCGTTAATGTGACAGATAAGTGGGTTGCCTTCATAAAGGACTCTCCAAAGCCACCACCAGAAAGGATTACATTCACTTTACCTGTAATCAATTCATCTGCTTATGTTGCAATGGTGGTTGCTGGAGCTGGGAAAGCTAGTGCTGTTAGCAAAGCTCTGGGCAATGAGAAAACTGCTAATGAGCTGCCTGTTGAGATGGTTTCCCTTGAAGATGGAGAATTAACATGGTTTACTGATAAAGCAGCAGTCTCAATGCTCCGAGATAAGCCAAGCCTGTAGACAATTAATGTAAGTTTTCGATGCCACACTGTCATATTTATCTGAATAATGATCTGGAAGAACATTTGACTATATAATTCCAGATATTGTTCATTTTGAGAATTGTCTAATATACTATGGGCATCTAGTTATGGTTTGTCTTTTTAATGGTTTCTAAAACTTTCTTAATTTTCTGAATATGGTTTGATAATTGTTATGAAACATACCACCTGCATAAATCACTACCAAATTAATTCTTTTTTGTCAGTAAACAACTTATGAGTTCAGTAAAGTTAATCTTTTGTCACTGTGTTCAAATTTTTTATTTTTTCTACCTCTACTTCTTGATTGTCATGTGTAGTTAAGGAATATATCTAGTTTTTGAGAGTGCCTTGGTGGCTTAGTGCAGAGGTAACAAATTGCTCAATTTTCTAGGTTATCCCTGTTAACTCATTAAACTAGCCTGCTAACGTGCAAAGTAAACCTGCATCTTTTGCATCTGCACCAATTCCATGTCATGAAAATTTGGTAAACTTGCTACCTCTTCTTTTTTGGAAGTCGAAATTGTAAAGCAAACCATTGAACTAGTTTATATGATGAATGTCCGTAGCAATTATATGAAAATACCTAGTGCCTTTTAAGGTATAAACTGACAGGCAAAACGTGATGTCTTAAATATTATATATTTGTTATATGGCTATAATGGTTAGGTGCAAAACTTGTAATAAGTTTTCATGAGCAAATATATTCCATATGTATTGTGCTGTGGAACTATTTCATGAGTGTTGCCCCTAGATTAAGATGAAAATCTCTTCGCCATGGTTCCCCCCATAAGCTTTTCCATGATAATCATATGACTTACTAATTTTCTGGTCCTATGTGCCTCACTGCCTTGTGCCAATACTTCCTTCCAAGAGATACATTCATCAAATTATGCAATTTCTAAGGTACACTAGGAAACTGCTATTATGCATGCTGTTGCTAACTTTGAAACTCGCTTTTTGCCATTGTGACCCTTTATTTCATATAAATCGATGGGTAGAACATGAATTAACTAAAATTTTGTTTTCTCATAAAACTTTGGTTACTAAGTGGGTTAGAAAAAGAAATTTCTCTTACTTACTGGCATGACTGGATATTTGCATAATGGAGGATACATCTTCATTAATGTTTCGTATGCGAAGACATCCACAAATATTTTCATCCCCCTGTTCAATAGATTGAGTGTGATTTCTCCGCCCTCGGGGCATAGCTGAGTTGGTTACGACGCAGCAGAGTTGCAGAAGAAGGCAAGGGTTCGAATCTTGGTGAAGCCAGACAATACCCTCCTGCGTCGTGACTAACTGCAGTTTCTCGATTTACCTCTTCACAAATAGTCATAGGGCCGATCGTGTGGGACCGCTAAGGTGGCGGATTCCACCTTTTTGCAGAAGAGTGTGATTTCCCCTCAAAGGGATAAACTCAGTTGAGAGTCGCCAACTACTCTTCCATTGTTGCTGAAGAAAAGAAAAGGACTAGCTTTTTACTAGATAAGATCTATTATAAAAAAATCAACGTATGTTGTTTAAGATTAATAAAAAAAAATAATACCATGTATCATGTAAAGCAAGACAATGATAGAAGGGTTTATAATGAACGGAAAGTACCTGAGATTTTAATGATCATGTATTCATTCAATAGTTCATATCTAGTATCTATTTTAATGATAGATGGGTTCTTGTTACGCTTATCATTTAAGCTTGAAAATTCAAATGATATTGTTTTTTTAACATTTCTGATGTTTGAACACAGCAGGAAATTGTTTTCCTCGAAGAAAATTTGTAGGTAAGTTTTGTTAGAAGCTTAAGCTATTCGGCCTGTGTGATATACTTAAGCTTTGCTAATTTATTTATTTATTTTTTGTTTGACGCCATCATTTTTTCCAGAAAACTGGAAAAGATGCATCATGCCTTGTCATCCTTCCTCTCTCTCAGTTCCTTATAATCTAGGAGGAAACATTTGTTTGTGTGGGTCTTCTTTTTCTTTTGCAAAAAGGTGGATCCGCCATCTTAGCGGCCCTACACGGTCGGTTTTACGATCATCTATGAGGAGGTAAATCGAGAAAGTGCAGTTGATCACGACGCAGGAGGATATTATTTGTGTGGGTCTTCAATCTTTAGGGACATGGGGAACAGAACCCAAACACATCGATGGCATCAAATTAAGCCCCTCGTTCAAAAGTTTTGACCTTATTTCTACCACCTCCATCATGCTTCATATGAACTCTTTTATGCCTCATGTGAAGGCCCATCAATTACACATGGACGCAAATACCGAGCCCACTTTATTCCATGACAATTAAGACAACTGTTAAATGGAATATTTGGCATTGGATTTATCTAGAATTGACTTTGATATTATTTTTCCATAATGAATTATGAATCTATAAACAATGAAATGAGGGGTGTAGATCTTCGATTTTAAAGCTATGTTCTGTTGTAATCCTCTTCTATATTTGATTCTCAGTTTGGCAAAGCATTTTTGTGAGGAAACTGAAATAGCTGGTCCACATCACAAATTTGAAGGCCTAGGTTGTTTATGAACATACAAATGGGCTTCCACAGCTGAACACACAAGTGATTAATTACTTTGTAAGTAACTCGTATCTTTTTTAATTGCAATAGCTTATGATGCAAAGTCTATGGGCTCAGCATGAGAAGAAAAATAGAGCAAGCCAAACATTTCCTTTTTCTCCCTCTATTAATAATGCTCTGAAAGTATGGTGAGACGTTGCGATCAATGTGGATATAAAGATCTCTTCATATCCAAACTCACAACTCCTACTAGTCCACAATTGCTTTCTTATCCCCTCCCCTCCCTCTTTTCATGAGGGGTGCTTGATGAGGTTCCATGACTACATGTAACTATCGACTTGTCACTCTCGTCCTCCTCCCATAAAGGAAGCACATGTTTCATGCTCCTCTCCTCTCCTCTCCTCTCCTCTTATGAAGCATATGACTCGATCCAAGGCTTGGTTTGGTTGAAAAGTGCACTCCATCTCAATTTAATGCCTACCAAAATTTGTAGACTTCAATTACATAATAAGAATTGTCCAAGCTTGAAGTCTTAGAGCTGTAATGAATCATAAAGATGTCGGCTAGTTCAGTTGAAAAGAATTTTAGAGTTGTTGAACCCCAAATAGAAGCACATGCACCTTAGATTAGATTAGCATTTGAGCAACTTGAAATTCTTTTGCTAAGTATTTTAATAAATTTATGATTTTAATATTCGGCTCGTTTCCCACGCAAGCTGAATATGTGGCTCTCCAAAAGTCGAAATTTTCCAATTTCACGATCAATAATAGAAGCCGACTAGCGTTGTACTTGGCTCTTATTCTAATCATTAATGTAACACTTTGGGCGTAATTAACAAGGAGTGCTTATAATTCAATGATACCAAAGAAAAAGGATATATCACTAGCGATCATCTATCAATTATTCAAGTTTTCTTTTTCTTTTGTTAAAAAAAGAGAGAAAACTTCAACTTATTTCTAGAACTTGCCGTTTATTCTTTCTAACTCAAATCCTTGATTCCTTTAACTTGGGCAATAATCAAAAGGAATAATCAAATGGTCGTTCTGTTTTTATTGGAATCATTGTGTCATTTTTTTAATTTTTAATTAAAAGGGCATTCCATTCCATCAATGACTATCCATGTAAAATAACATATTTGCCCCTACTACATTGTTTAGTATTAATTTTTTCTATCACGCATATTAAATTTTGAATCAGTCGATCAATTGTATGAACAGGATAAGTCTATGGTATAGCATCTACAAAATCGTAATTACTATAATATTTATAGTAACTATGATTTCGTAGCTATTATAATGGATACTTAACCTATTTAAAAATATTCACGTTGTAATAATTACAAAATCATAGCTATTATAATGCATATTTAACTGTTAAAAAATATTTATGTTATAACAGTTACGATTTCATAGTTGTTATAATATGGATTTGGTTTGTTCAACTAACATTCATATTTTAATAGCTATAAAATCTTAGTTGTTAAAATTCAAATTTATTTTGTTCAATAATATTCACGTTATAATAGTTATAAACTATAGTTGTTACAATTTGAACTTGTTATATTCAATAATATTTATGTTGTAGCAGTTATAAAATTGTAGTTGTTATAATTTAAAAATAATAATAATATCAAATAGTATACTGAATGAATGATAGTTATGTTATTTTATATAGGTCAATGGTCAGGTTGAAATATCCTTTGATAAAAAAAAGTTGCTTTGATCATTATGATAAAATAGGATGCCCTTTTAAATTTTGTCCCTTTAACTCAACCAACTCATTCCATCTCTATCAATCAATTGGATGCAACATTTGATGTTTACATTAACGCACAGGGATATGATAAGATTTGATTGGGCAATCATTGTTATATAAGAATAAAAAAAATTAACCCTAACCCCGCAGCGGTTAAGAATTTCATATTCGAGATTCAACTACGGTGTATTATAAAAGTAATTTTTCTCTATTAAGTAGTGGGTAAAAAAAAATGATTCGTCTCGATGGGCCACCACAAGGGATCTAAAAAAAATGATTCAAATTGATCATCGTCAAAATTAATCAATATAAATTGAATACACGATCTCAATTAAAAAAAAACTTTAGCCCACTGTTATCTTCTTAATCACGTGATCACCACAATAAACAGCAGTGTTTTAGCCCAAACAGAGGTCTGTGGAACGCCTAGTAATTGTTTAGTGATCGGCCAAGTGGAACAACTGTTAAACAATGGCCACAACAGATGGCGATCTGGGCAACGAGCACGAGAGGCATTGGATTTTGGT
>JBBMKF010000002.1:2417761-2433349 GCA_037834155.1 Curcuma caesia | reverse complement strand
GACTCAAGTGGCACCCGTTATGGGGCCCAAAAATAAATTAAATTTGCGGACATTTTATTTCGCAGAATTAATTAATATTCGACACCGGTTGTCTGCTTCACCAATCCATTCTGCCGATTCGTTGTCTAATAACTTGGGACCCACTTGGTACACGATCGGGGTAAAAATATATATATAATTGTTCGGCTCTCCTCGCCCTCGTCTCCCACTGGTCCGCTTCCTTCTCCTGCACGGCTCCCAAATCGAACCATGAGGCGGAGGCCGTCGACGTCGCTGTTCTCCTTCGCCGTCTTCGTCTTCGTCTTCGTCTTCCTCGCCGCCTCCTTTTCCTTCCGCGCATCTCGTGACTTTCTCCCCTCTGCCGCCCTCAACTCCATGGCTCTCCGCCGCCCCCTCACATCCCGCGCCGTCAGCGAGCTCCTTGGCTCCCCGCCGCCGCCGCCTCTCGATGCCGTCCTGCTCCCCGATTGGGAGGTTCTCCTCGTCCTTTCTCCTGAATCCTCTCCGTCCGCCGCCGCAGCCGCCTCTGATACAAGCCTCTTTTGTCTTTTCCACACCGGCGCCTCTTCCCCCGCTCGCCGCGCTGGCGTCGCTGCCTTCCGATGCTCCCTCCCTCACCGACTCCGCCGTATCCGGCCCTTTTATGCCCCTCGCCTCGTCGCCGCCTCGGCCTCCTCCTCCTCCGCCGCTGCTACCGGCCACGACTTCGATTTCCCTCGTCGGGAGATGATCCGGTGGTCGATGCCAGTGGCTTACAAATCCTTCTCCACCGAGGACGAGGTCATCGTCTTCGCTAAGGGAATCAACCGCCGTAAACACTCCGTCCGCCCCGCCGCGGACATCAAGTGCGTCTTCTCCCCTGCCTCCGGAGGCCCTGCTCTCGCCGCGACCCCCGCCACGTCATCCGCCCAGGAGGTTTTCCGCTGCCCCCACCCGTCCGTGCGTCTTCCCGAGCCGCTGCGCGTCTCCCTCGCCGTCGCGCTCGAGGCTGCGCCGATAGCCACGGTGGCGGAGTACCGGCGCCCGTCGTTCGGGGGCCGGCCGCCGTCGCGCAGCCGCGTCGGCGTCTGCGCCTGCACGATGGTGTTCAACGCCGCTAAGTTCCTTCCCGAGTGGGCGGCGTACCACGCCGCCGTCGGCGTCGAGCGGTTCTTCCTCTACGACAACGCGAGCGAGGACGAGCTCGACCCGGTCGAGAAGCGGCTCGGGTCCGAAGGATATGACGTCATAGTCCGGTCCTGGCCCTGGCCCAAGACCCAGGAGGCCGGGTTCTCCCATTGTGCGGTATCGAACCGCCACGAGTGCGAGTGGATGGCCTTCATCGACGTGGACGAATTCATCCTTGCCCCGGCTTGGGCCGATTTTAACTCGCCCAACCGGTCCATGCTCGGTTCACTCCTCGCGGTCCAATCAGAGTTCGGCCAAGTCTCCATCCGATGTCTCGAGTTTGGTCCATCAGGTCAACAAAGGCACCCCGAAGCTGGTGTGACCCAAGGCTACACTTGTCGTCGTCGAGCTGAGCAACGACACAAGTCGTTGGTTCGTCTCGACGCTATCGACAACTCGCTCATCAACTCGATCCACCACTTTATATTAAAAGATAGTTTCAAGACAAAATTTATGGGACGCTGGGAGGCGAGGGTGAACCACTACAAGTACCAAGCTTGGACCGAGTTCAAGATCAAGTTCCGAAGGAGGGTGTCGACTTACGTGCCCGACTGGAGACAATCGACTAGCCTAGGTTCGCAGGACCGAGTGCCCGGCTTAGGCTTTGAGGCAATCGAACCGCTTGGTTGGACCGGTATGTTTTGCGAAGTTAACGATACTCTACTCCAAGAGACGACTCAGAAATGGTTTGGAGCAGTAAGTCTAGAAGGGGAGTACAGAATGCCATGGCAGAATTAGAATTTATTATTATTATTATTTTTTTAAAACATTCTTTCATTTGTTTTGGTGTAATCATTAATACAATGATGCAAGCATATTAATCATTGAGAAGATTAAAATTTTGTTTTTATTATACTGTATGATTGTGATGCGTGAGCTACTGCTGGCGAATCTTGACAACTGTATTTGATGGGTATTTATCCTGGTTCGAGAAATTTTATGTTATTTTTTTATTTTAGAGAATATATTAATTGATTCATATTAAAAGCCATGTTGCATGCTGCGTTACTTTAACTATCGTAATTATTTGTTTAATTGCGCCTTAATCCAAGAAGACCACAACGTGGATACGACCGCCCTTGTCAAATTTTGTCAGCGGGTTACGTAATTAGGAAATATCATTGACTTTATTAGTGATTAATTTAATCTTAGTCAATGATTTAGCATGTTATATATATATATAAATAATTCAGAGGCCTATTTTTGTAATTTTATTTTTAATTTTAAGGATGTTGAAAATATCTTTTCAAAATGATCCACCGCGTGAATTCGTTGCGTCGCGTTCCAACGGCTATCTCCGATATGGAACTATCTGAGCCGCCAATTGGCAGCGATCACGCGGATCGCTGATGTGTGCACCGAAATATCACCGTTCAAAACAAGCATCAAATCCGCGTCAGCCGTTCGATCGCGATTCCCTGCTTAACACAACCTACTCCACCACCGCGCTTGCTTTATTAACCCTCCTTCCCTACCGTCCCCCTTCTCCATCGCTTATCTTCATCGCTCTGCTGCTCTTGTTGGTCGTCTCTGCGAGATCCTTCTCTCGAGGTGAGTCTCTCCCGCTCATATCCTCGTCGATTGATTTGTTTCTTCGTCTTCGTTTCATGAGGGTTTCCTGGATCGTCTGATAGCTTCTGTGCCAGGTCTCACCATGAAGCGAGGGAAATCGAAGGCGGATGCGCCGAAGAAGGCGGAGAGCAAGTGCGGATCTCTAATCCATTTTCATTTACTCGTTTAGGCGATTAGTCATCCCTATGATTCTAGGGTTTGCGATATGCGCTAACCTGTATTTTCTAGGTTTTGTTGATCTGATGTGTTTGTTTTTGAATTTCTGAAGGCTTGCCGTTAGGAAGGGATCGGAGCGAGCGAGCAAGAAGCCGAGGAAGACCAAGGCCGAGAAGGATCCCAACAAGCCTAAGAGGCCCCCTAGCGCCTTCTTCGTGTTTATGTGAGATTGCTTGTTTTGTTAGGGTTTGTATTTTATTTGATGTTATCATCTTATTGATTCATGCTTGCATCGGCAGGGAAGAGTTCAGAAAAACTTTCAAAGAAAAACATCCTAACAATAAATCTGTGTCCGTGGTAAGATTCCGCTTTCAGCTGGATAGAGTTCAACATGTTCTTATTTTCTATTATGGGTTGTCATTGAATTAACATATTTTGATGTAAATAGGTGGGTAAAGCTGGTGGTGATAAGTGGAAGTCTCTGTCCGAAGACGTAAGCAATTCATGATAACTTCTTTTTTATCCTCATTTGATTCGATTTCCGTTGATTTAACATCAATCGAAATGCAACATTCTGTTTGAACTACAGGATAAGGCTCCTTATGTTGCCAAGGCAGCCAAATTGAAGACGGAGTACACAAAGAAAATAGCAACATATAACAAGAATCAAGTATGCGTATAAATTAAGTGGTGCATAGATTTTAAATTCAATCAGCTGATTCTCTGAATGATCTAATAGGCTCAGGGAGGAAGTCGCCCCGCCGCCATTGCCGAAGAAGACGAGTCCGACAAATCCAAGTCTGAGGTGCATGACGACGACGAGGAGGATGCCGAAGGAAGCGAAGAGGTTTGTGATCTCTCTCATAAACCGGTTCCGTATGAATTGCATTGAATAATTCTGATTTTTCTCGTTTTAAATCAGGAAGAAGAGGATGATGAGTAGGGGGAGTCTAGATCGAGCTTTACCTGGACCAACTTCAGCATATCAAGCTTTCTTTCCGAATATTGTATCGTCTTTACTAACTTGTACCTAGGCAATATTTTTTCCTGTTTTTTTTTTGTGGACCGTTGTATGTTTGCTATTATGTGAATCGAAGAACGAACTGATCCAGTTTGATATTGCAATTTTACTCATGTCCAGTTCGCTACTTGAGTTTGAAGAACAAGGAGTTGCAATTTGTTCATCAAGTAAATCTTGATAACAAAAAACACATACAAAAATACTGGATTACAAATATACCACAAAGCTAAGCCACACAGTAAAAACCCTAAGCAGAAAACACCAGAAATTGGAATTAGAGAATTTGTGGCGTCTCAGCCGCCGAAGCCGTATAGCGTGCGGCCCTGGCGCTTGAGGGCGTAGACAACGTCCATGGCGGTGACGGTCTTCCTGCGGGCGTGCTCCGTGTACGTGACGGCGTCGCGGATGACGTTCTCGAGGAAGATCTTGAGCACGCCGCGCGTCTCCTCGTAGATCAGGCCGCTGATGCGCTTAACGCCGCCGCGGCGGGCGAGGCGGCGGATGGCGGGCTTCGTGATGCCCTGGATGTTGTCACGGAGGACCTTACGGTGGCGCTTCGCGCCGCCCTTGCCGAGCCCCTTGCCTCCCTTTCCGCGGCCGGACATCTCGTCGAAGACGAAGATCGCAGAGAATTGGAGGAAGTAGGGGTTTTGAAATTCGATCTTCGATGCAAGCGGACGACCGGGGAGGAGGCAATTTATAGAGAAGGTCAGGAATTGGAGACGAGTGGATGAGACATTGGCGATCCGTGGGTGGCTCTTATTGGACCGCACGATTCAGAACTAACGGTTATGATTTATTTGTTTGTTTCGGCGCGGATCGTTGACGTGGATGGAAGGTTAATGGGCCGCTCCGTGTACTCTTAAGCCCAATATAAAGTTTTGGGCCGGTTTAATTTAATGATTAGATCACGAGGAAGCAAAGAGGAGAGGAGGGAGGGTTACGACGGGAGCGAGGCGATGGAGCTGTGCTCGGAGGAGGCGGTGAAGTATGTGTGGGAAGGAGCCATTCCTCTCCAAATCCATCTCCACGAATCCGAGGTCACCACACTGCCGCCGCCTCCGCCCGCGCTGGTACGGAAACCGTATTCCCCTCTCCCTCCCTCTTAGATTAGATCTCTTTTCCTCTGTCACGTCTGATGGCATCTTTGTATGCTTGAGATCTATGCCTAGAAAATCCAGCTTTTGATTCTATTGGCTGAGCGTATTGGTTTTGTTAATTCAGTTTTCTTTTCCGCCCTCGTTTCGATCATTGTCTTGATGGCAAAACTTTATGTTTATGCATAAATTTCATTTTTTTTAATGTTATGATTTCAGGTGTTGGGACCTCGTATTGGGTATCTGCCTCTGTTGGTGCCAATCATAAAGCCTTATTTTAGTGGTGCCCTTCCTCCCGGCGAAGATACTGTTTGGTTTGACTACAAAGGGTTGCCACTCAAGTGGTATGTCTTTAATCTCTGTAGTGTAGAATGTGATTGAATGCGGATTCGAACAATTGTTAAAGTCTCACGTGGACTAATGCATCTATTTTAGGTATGTACCATTAGGAGTTCTGTTTGATCTTCTATGCGCGGAACCAGAAAGGCCATGGAATCTAACGGTAGGGGACGGTGCTGTATCATTCTCACTTGCATTGAAAATGTTTTTATTGTTGTATGGTCTTGTCATCAAGCTTAAATGATTTGTGTTCTTTCTGTATAGCTTGTTGTCAATTAACTTATTTTGTACTTTTCAAAAGATTTACTTGATGTTTGGTCTACACAATGGAATTGAAATATTTATTTCGTAATTTTCATAGCATGATATAGATGCTTCATTCCATTCTTATGTATAGTTTGCATGATTTGTATAACTTATAGTCCAGAAATAGTCTCCATGAGATATTCATTTGACTAAAATGTTTCATTGTCAGTTAAAAAGGTTCTATTGTCAGATTTTGAGTAAGAAAACAAATTCTATAAGTGAGAGTAAGTATTACTTGTGTTGATGTGTCGAATAACTAAACTGGATTATAAGGAACAATTATTGTTTAGGAGTAATCTATTTAGCCTGTGAAGATGCAATCAATCATTCACAGCATAGTTTAAGCATGTATGCTTACTAAGAGATGTATTTCCATTTAGACAATTTGTATTCTTGTCATTAGTCGTGGGACATTTTTTGTTATGTTCAGATTCTTATATTAGAATTCCTGTATTACCTATAGTTGCTTATGCCAACCGAAACTTTATATGCAATTGCAACCACTAGTGTGGTATGCAGCTTTTTAGATAATTGCAATTTGATCTAGAGCAAATGAAATTTAAAACACAGGCCTTTCTTGGCAAAATTTCTCAAGAAAACCTAAACCCCCAAACTCTTTATTGGAGCAAGATTTGTTAGTAAAAAAAGGTTTCTTAGAGATAAAGGATTTTTATGAATACCAACTACTAGGGAAAGTAATGTTATTATATGTAAATTCAGTGAATTTTTGTTAAACAATGCATTATTTATTCCATATTATTTGAATGCTTGTCTCAAGATCTTGCTGGAGTTTGCATGACTGTTTGGATTACAGAATTCAGTTACCAAAGGGAATGAATATTCATAAATATAACTACTTATTGTAAAAAAATCCTAGCTATTTGTCTTGAAAGCTTATGCGAGTTACTCTATATCTTCTGATGATATAAGCAATTAATCAGCACGAAAAGGATAAAGCTGCTGCCACCAGAAAACAATATAATGTAAACTGGTTAAAAATATTACCATCACATTCTAAATATAAGGCATTCTTAATCTCCTTAAATTTAGGTAACAAGCTGCCTTAACATATTAAAATACAACTTATGGTTTAGAGGAAGTTTGTTTTACAGAAGAAAGACTGCTATAGTGTTTTTACTGCTGGATATTTGACTTCTTATGTCTGAAAATCTCCTACAATTCTTATTTATAATCGTGAATTTTTTATTTAAATTATAAGAATAAATTGTTACTAATGTATATCTGTTAGTGTGCAATGTGCATTTATAACTATACAGGAAAAGTATATTCATTGAACTCGATGCCTAAAGTTATGCTGAACCATGGGTTTCAAAATTTTGCTTTTTTACGTCTGTGTTTTTATTATGTCACTGGCAAGTGTCAAATCTGTATTTCGTTATCATGATTATAGTTCAGAATGTTTAGCAGTTGGTTTTAGCAAACTAAAGTTGGTGGTTAGATATCTTTAATGTGTAGATAAAAGTTGCTTGAAATTGTTTTTTAATTGTCAAATCATAGTTGTGGATTCTGTGTTATTTGTTTTCTCATCCTTTTTCACGGAATAGTTTCTTTGTTTTGTATGATAATGCAGTATAAATATGTCTAAACTGCATATGACACTTCCCATTTTATGGAACCTTATGGACTGGCAATAATCTTATTTGTAAAGAAATTATCAACTAGTGCATCCTATAATGGTATAATATATTTGCAGGTCCATTTTAGAGGATATCCAGGAGAAATTTTGACACCGTGTGAAGGTGAAGAAACTGTGAAATGGAGCTACATTAATTCACTAAAAGAGGTATAACTTTTAAGATTTTACATGCTGGCTCCAAATTTGCTTTTACACTTCATTCCATGGTTTTAAAAAAGTGGTTGTCTAGGCCACAGTATGTGGTTGCTTGTCCTATTCTGGAAAGGAATTGTACAACATATTGGGTATGTGGTTCCTTTTTGCTGGTTGGGCACATATCCATACTGTGTGTGTGATATGAGACTGAATCAAATTAACTTAAAACCCAAGCTATCTTATTTGGTATCTTGTAACTTGCAAGTCTTAAGCACTTGGTTGCAAATGATGAACACTTTAGCTAATATATGCATGCTACTTTTATAATGATGTCTTTACTTGTTGATTAATATTGGTTGTTATAATCTGTTTCATACTGAATGGTTGACATATAATTATTTTTTGTACAAGTAAACATATGATATGTTGGTTAAGATATTTTATTGTATATAACTATATATATTAGTCATTTTTGTTAATATAATATTTGTAACTGATTGTGAATGCCCTTGCAAATACTCTCTCAAATTGCATATATGCTATATAGTGGGTTGACCATGGTGCATACTAGCTACAAAGTTTCTTAGAACCTTGCTACTTACTTTCTATAAAAAAAAAAAAAAGAAAATTAGTAGGACCATTGTCATAAAGTCACCAATCTTCATAAGTGATTATAGAAATTTATAAAAGTAGATTGCAAAAAAATTATAAGTTTGAAATGAATCAAAAGGAAAATTACATGTTTATGTTGGTGATGTTTTACATAACGTCTTTGTGTTGGTGATGTTTTACATGACATCTTTATCTATAGGCTGCATACGTCATCAACGGAAACAGTAAAAGTATCATGAATATGCCACAAGCAGATCAATTTGACCTTTGGCAGTCATTGGTAAAAGGTATATGAGCACTCAACCTGATACTCCAACAATTTTCTTGTTTGTAACATTACATTTAACTGGATAGTTGGATAACTTAGGTTTGAGATGGTGATATAATCATGAACATATATCAATCATTTCCAGATTACTTGATTGCCTTCATCTATCCTTATGTAATATGTGAGTATAGGTTGATGCATATGAATGCTGTTGTCCTATCTCTTGTTTTTTATTGTACATCTCCATACCCACCTCCAGTGGTGCTGGCCACTAACAAAAGTGGGAATCCTTTAATAACTTCTAGTTGTAAATTGGTTACCAGGTGACATGGATGGTTATCATCGAATCTCATCCAGACTTAAGCTTGGGCCTGTTGGTGAAGATTGCATTCTTAATAGGGCATCATCTTTGCAATCACGACAAGCTACTGATGAACCAGAAATTGTTGGATCTAATAGACCAAGTATCACTTTTTCCCTTTTTATCGTCGGCTTCATATTTTGTATTGTTTACTAGATAATTCACGTTCGAAATTTGATGGTTATCTTCCATTTGCAATTGATCTAGTTTTTATATCAAATGCTTATTCTGAGTATTCCTCACAGCATTTTGAAGAAACTGCAAGTATTACCAGTTTGCTAAAACTTCTCAATTCCATCTGTTAAGACTTCATTGTTGCACAAGAATATTATCCCAGTTTGCCAATTTCATGGATTCAAGTTTCCTCTCAACTTATCTATACATGGCTTCTATCATTCTAGCCAAAAAAAACCTCTTTTCTTGTTCTATTTTGTATGTTTGGGTTGTTAGCATTAAGAACTCAAGGAGCCAAAAAACAAGCTTGGAAGTTAATTTCTGTATATGCTTGTTATAATGTTTACTATTTCATGGATTCCAGCTGACGCACATTAGGAATTTGGAAACGTTGGAGTAAAGTGGAATTGAGTTGATAATTAACAGTTGGCCAACACAGACCTGAATGTAGCTTACTACACTGCCTTTTTCCGAACAATGTGGATTAGGAATTTGGAAATGTTAGTGATGTGGAATTGAGTTGGTAATTAGCAGGAAGTTAATTTGGGACTGCCGTTGGCCTGACAATTATAATACAAAAAGCTGATGTATGTAATTTTTGAAATTGAAAGTTTTGGCAAAAAAATACAAACAGTAAATTCAAATTATATTTTAGTACTATTCTATAACTTATGAGATGATGTCTCATACTAACACACATCTGTTCTCAGGCAGACTTCCTGTAAGAATATATGTTCGGAATGTTGATCAAGATCTCGAATATTTAGAAGATGTGCAGACCCTTGATAATTGGGACAGTGTTTCCTATATAAACAGAGCAGTTGAGATTCACAAGGAAGGAGGTGTGTAAATACTTCTAAGGTGTTTTAACACTAAATCCATTAATTTTCCTTCATTAAAGCATGTGCATTCATGTTTGATTAATTTAGTAAACACATCACTTCATATGGTATTATCTTGCTCAAGTTGACTAGAGAAGTATCTTTTTTCCCTATGGTAGTAACGATAACCCTTCCAAGGACCACGATAACTGTAAAATCTATATAACTGTCCATATGTCAGTTTCTAGCATTTGGGTTTATGCCAAATGGATTGCTCATGTTGGCATTCTGGAAATAATTTTGATTCTAGACTATTAGTAATGAGATGTATAATTGCATTGTCATAAATTATTGAATGATGCAGGCAATTATATGACACTGAAGCATGCGATGAGAAATATACTTCGAGAAATCTTTGGTGAAGAAGCACCTTCTAATGCAAATGAACTTGATGGAACCGAGGAAGCTGATTCTGCCTACAGAGATTCAGAAACCACTTGTACTAAAAATGATTTATTAGAAGAATCAACCTTTGGTAGACAAGGACCAAATAAAGCTACCCTAGTACGTGTTCAAGGGATTGAACCAGATTTGGATATACCGTTTGCTTGGGTGGTTAATAACCTGAAGAATCCCGACTATTTTCTTCATATTTGTGTTTATGTCGGTACATCTTCTAAAGCCAAAGCAAAATGACTCAAGGACGTAATGTTGCAGTGACAGATTAGATTGGGGGTTCCTTTGTACTCCAGATTACATTGCAGATAAAAGTAAAAACAACAGAACAAGTGAATCACAAATGTTTATAATTCATTTCTTTTTTTTTTCCTTTCCAGATGTTGTCAATTTAGCTGACAGTGCAATGTAAAGACTGCAACTTTAGTACAGAAATTGGTATGTACAGAGTGATTTTCTTAGTGCAATGTATAAAGAGTGATTTTTTTTTGTTTTTTGTTTTTGGAGCATGGTTGAGTTAGTTATTGCGAGCCAGATTTTGATTAGTTTCTCAATTTATCTTTTTCACATATGATCATGGGACTGACCGTGTGAGACCATTAGAGTAGTGAATTTATCTTAGGTTGAAGAGAGTGATTTTCTTAGGGCGATCGCTTATTGCTCGAACCATGTGCATTTCACTGAGAAGTGTCTTTAGCTGGTGCATTATACATCATTAGAAAGTTTCATTATCTTGACTATTCATGTTTCATTTGTTACGAATTTCAACGTGAATCTTGGACTTCTTGGTAATTTCATCTGTTAATTTTTCTCTTGTATTGCTTCTCAACAATTCAATATTCTGATGCGTAAAATAAGGATCGATATCCTGATCAGGTTCACTATCTTATATAACATGCTCTTTTAATCATAACAGATATAATGCGTGCACTACATACAACAATATTATATATGCAATCCAAAAACTGACACATTGGCTAATAGATGGAAGGAAATACCTGCCAACTAATTTGTTCTTTCAATACGAAATATCTACTACACAAAATCTTGGTAAAACACCAAGTTAGATTTCTACCAGTAACATAAAAAAGGGATCCTTAGATTAGACAGAAAAAACATATATCTCACACAAACTTATATGTACACGATAGAAACAAAGGGAATGACCCAGAAACATATTTCCAACACAATTATTTGATTAAGATACAAAAAAAGGAGCAGATACGGATGTCCTACAGCATCTGTTAGCCCTCATGTATACATCAGAAGAATACTTAAGGTCCTCTCACTTTTCACCTTAGGGCGCTAAACCTGTTGCTGCTGGGGTTGGTCTTTCTTGATTTGACACGCGAGAAAGCTGAGTTTTTGCTTCTCTCTAGACTGTAGCTGGTGCATCTAGGCACCTCCTGGAATCCTGAACCTTCTTGTCCTTCCACAGATTGCTTGCCATCATCCATGATAATCTTAGGACATCCTTTTAGGATAGTTGGAGTTTCTTTCCTTTTCAGAGGCAGATCTTGTTTCAACATCATGTTCTGTTGCTTGGTGAATGTGAGGGATAGGCTTCCTTCAAAAGAACTCCAGATAGGCATTGGAGCAATTACTTCAGCTTTCGAATTCATTTGAACTTCACCTTTAGGCTGGACGTGCATCGCTGCAATGTTGGATCTCATAATTTGAGAACATACAGAAGCCGCCACACCATTGCATGAACTTTTGCTGGGAAAGAATTGTACAAATGATTTAGTTTGCACCTCCATGTCGGTGCCAGTTTTCTCTTCAGTAGAGACATTAGCATTTGGCACAACCTCGAAATGTTCAGCTGCATTTTTGTAGTTGGTGATGGAAAATGTTCTTCCAAAGAGTTTCAAACTAGTTGGCTGTGATTGCTCTGACAAAACCTTTTCGGGAGATATGTAGTTCTTTCTATACAGATCAACACCCTGATAATAATGAAATAGCAGTATCATGATATTGTTCTTCTTCTATTGCATTGTAAAGAGATATCAAAGGATTCAAGAAAAGTACCAGCGAAGTTTTGTCTAGATTAGTTGAAGAATTAGTTTCCAGATCCAATGGTAATATTTGATGGTGGTGCACAGTTGATGAGGATGGGGAGTAACATCCATTCTCTGAATCACTGTGTGACGTTTCCATTGAGTCTGATCCGGCCATAGACGATAATGGTAGTGCACATTTATTTTGAGGTTTCAAGGCTCTGGAACTAACCAAAGATAAGAATGACACAGGAGATCCACTCTCTTGGTCAGAAAATGAAATTGTAGGAGAGGATTTTTCTTGTAGCTTCACATTTGGGATACCAGCAGTGCATGCATGAACCAGCTTATGGGGGTAAGGGTGCATTGGCTTTCGCTTTGGCCGAGGAGGAGGAATCTCAATATACTTTCTGGTGTCTGATTCACAGTAAACCTGGAATTTGAGGCAGAAAAACAGTATGAATAGATAATGAAAGGGGGAAAATACTGGACAGATAATAGTACACACCTTCGAGAAAAACTTCTGTGAATGACTCCGGATTTGAATGACAGTTTTTGTACCAATATGTTCTGCAAGTCAAGAGTCGATCAAAAGAAGAAAAAACTGGTTGATGATGTCAACATAAGTCATTGCAAATTGTGAAGCACCTTGTATTTGACGCCAGGCACGACCATGGAACTTAATGGCTTCTAAAAACTTTTCATGCTCTTCTTCTGTCCACTTCTCTCGCTGCTTTGAAATCGTGTAAGGTTTCCTCACCTAATTCACAAGAATAACAACAATGCACTAAGAATTCATTTGATCAGTGAAACACATTGCATGGTTTTGAACTTTATCTCAGAAAAATACCCGAATCGGTGGATCCTTTGCTGATAATGCCAGTTCCTTAGAGTGAATGCCATCAAGAGATGGACTTGCATTAACAAAAAGTTGCTTATTTGGCAGATGGATGTCATTCATTGATGGAATACTCTTCTCCTGTCAATCATAAAGACAAACAAAAAGCTTAAAATAACTGCTGGAAAGTTGGAATTATCAAGCAAAATGTAGATCAGAGGATTTCTTTAGGTAAACTGCCAATTAAAAAGTGGATCATACAAAACAATGTAGCTAACAATCAAAGTTGTATACCTGCATATCAAATGAGTGTGTGTTGTTGGTTATATTTTTCTTTCTTAAAAATTCTTTATTTTCTTCTAAAATACTGGATACATAGATTGCAATCTAATTCTCTTTGGAGCTGGATTCTCAATGATTCCTTTTGTGATGGATTTTACATTAGAGGAGAAGAACAAATTAAGGTCAATAAAATATCAGCTAAAACATCAGCTAATGGTGATCAATTACTTAATCTGAAAATAGCATATCACAAAAGAGAAGGAGAGAGCATGGCGGGGGAGATTTATATGCATTTTATGCTGCACCACCTAAATATCAGCTTGTCGAGTTCTCTAAAATCTATAAGGACAGAATTTGAACAAATTACTAAAAACAATTGTGGATTCCCTCTGCCACTATAAATTGATCAAACTTGTTAGGTATCAGAGGTCCGTTTAGAGACTATTGATCCATTCTGAATTTTCCTGTCATATATATCTGCATTTTAAAACATCATCAACATTATAAGCAGCAACTAACCATGCTAACAATTCCTAGATTTAAGAATAACAATAGTTGTTAGCAGCATCTGTCATATTATTTTATTCAATGAAACCACCAAAAAAGTACTAAAATTTTTTGCATCACCCAAAAAAATTATCCTCTAAAAAATTTAAAAGACGAATTCATAAAGATAAACCAGAATAAAAATTCATGACAAAGGCTCAAAATCCAAGGAAACCATAAAAGCACGAAGCTCCAACTCACACAATCGAGGAGAATCAGATTGTATTTATTTATGTTTTCAAACCGATTTTTCAGATGATATTGGACCAAACTTTGAACTTTTTCGAGCGATTCAAAGTCACTAGACCACCAAAATTTTCCATCCATCATCATTAACAAATAAGAAGACACAAAGTGGTCATCGTCCTTAGTTCGATGTCATCCGAAATCGCTAAAAAACTCAATTTCCACCAACGGTATCTAATGCGAAGAACTACAAAAGAATCGGTGACGAAAAAAGCAGAGGTCAAAACAAGTAAAACATCAAAATCAAAGGAAAGGAAAGGAAAGTTGAGCGGCGGACATATATCACAGTAGTAGATGGGGCTTTTCTTCCTCTGTAAGACTGTAACAACCTCTTCTCCTTCTCCTTCCCCCCGTCAACCCCCGTCGCCGTCGCAGCTTCTTCTTCCCTCGTCTCGCAACACAAGGAAGGAGAGAAATCGCTCGCCCTCCGCCCCTTCTCCGTCGCCGTCTCCTCTCCCTGGCAGTGGAGTTCCTGAAGCGACGAAAGAACAGATCGGTCGTTTTATAATAACAAAACACTCAAAAAAAAAAGAATATTAAAAAAAAAGCGGAAAAAAAATCTGGGAGTCGCTAAAAAGTACCAGACACGCGGCGCCAAATTATTCGTCCACGAGCTTCGGATTAAGAAACAAGCGGCGGGGCCGGGAAGGGGCCCACACGACCTTTTTGCCACGTAGCCCAGGTGGGAGACACGTGACTTCGGCCCCAGTGCCTGGTTTTTTTATTTTAGAATTTGGACGATTGATTTCGTGAAATAATTCAGGGTACGTGTTTCGATTTCAGGGTTCTCTTCTTCAAGAGCGAAATGATATTTGAGAGACGTCAGTCGTGTACGTGTTCCTTCCTTGATATGTAAGAGAGTGAAAAACATTGGAAGGTGTTATGGGTCGGTATAATGTGATTAAAAAGTCACGATTCGATCTAAGTGGATGACATATTAGATAGAAAGTTGATTTGGCTCCATGTCCTGATTCCGCAATCCTAACTCGACATCTAGATTAAGTCAGGGTCCAATATCTGATTCGATCGTGGTTCAATATCCGACTCGGTTGAGGTCCAATATCTGACTCAGCTTCTAACTCAAGTCTGGATCCAATACCCAACTCCGAGCATTGACTCCAGGCTACTCTCAGTCTACTCCACCGAGTCTCCTCTTGAACATATCCCGTCCATATCACGCTCAATCGACTCCGCTCTGATCAATTCTTCATTTAGTTAGACAAGCCACTACCAAAAAGGCATAGACAATCATGTGATATGGTAACTAATTTATCCTTCCATTAATACGATACGATGGTACAGTAATGCTGTATCAATATGGATAATAATCGAAATGTTGATTTATCTAGATGAAGCATCTCCTATGATAAAATCTCGAAATATTCTTCTTAATCAGTAAGAAGATTGAGCGTGATTGTAAGAACTTATAGAAAACATTATGAGCTAAGTCAAGAATAAAAGACTACACAGAGCATCGAAGGAATTAAGAAGAAACGAGAGCACGAGTCTTCAATCAGATCCATTTTTGATTGCAGTT
>JBBMKF010000002.1:2399147-2410604 GCA_037834155.1 Curcuma caesia | reverse complement strand
CATTTTGTATACGTGTGCAAGCTCGCAGACGGACGCGTGGCAGCGAAGAGGAGGAGGCGCCGCTTCGTCCTCGGCGCGTTAAACTGACGGCATCCCAATGCGCGGCACCACGCAACCACAGCGCAGCACCATCGTTCGTTCTCTTTCCACCACCACAAACCAACAACGCAAGCCTCCTCCATGATCTCCTTAATTGTCTCCATCTCCTCCCCTCGGCGCCAGATTCCAACGAGGAGGTCACTTTCCATCTCCTCCTCCTCCTCCGCCATCGGCCACGCCGGTCCACAGATCCCCAATCTTGGCGAAAGAGGGAAATTTAACAGGAGCCGATAGAGAAAGAGAAAAAAAGAGAACTTGAATCCGATGCCGAGCAATGTTGCCAGTGGCGGAGCATAGGCAGCCTCATTGAACCCCAGTCGCTCGGAAATCCCTAATTCCCTGTTCTTTCGCGTTAATTGTCTGAGATTTCTTCGCTCAAGCGCGAGAAAGTTTGCAGATTTACAGTTGTGTAGGATTCGATGTGGAAATTGATCGTTTGGTAATTTAAAGTGAAGAACTTTGTACCATTGCCAATTGAGTAATCGCGATTTAAGGAGGAGGAGATGTCGGGCTACGTCGGCGTTATCGTTTCCGATGCCGGGCTTCAGAGCCAATTCACCCAGGTCGAGCTACGAGGCCTTAAATCCAAAGTAAGCATTTTGAACCCAGTCCCCATTTTTTCCATAGCGAAAATGTCGTTTCTTAGCAATGAGTCTTGGATCTGGGATCGTCTAGTACCTTTCAGCAAAGAAGGATTCGGGGCATGTCACAGCTGCAAATTTGCCGCCTGTTTTGGCCAAGTTGAAGGCTCTCCGTGGTGCTTTTACGGTGGAAGAGATATCTGAAATCCTGAAAGCTTCTGATCTAGATGAAAACCATGAGTTGGACTTCGAGGCATTCTTGCGGGTACATTCTGTTGGCTGCAATCGTGTATCTTGCGTCTTACTTTGGCATTTGTTTACCTGAATGGCATTCTTTCATTGCGCAGACTTATTTGGAATTGCAAGCGCGGGCTTCCAACAAAGACGGCAGCGTGAAGACTTCCTCATCGTTCTTGAAGGACAGCACCACTACACTTCGTCACACCATCATAGAATCTGAGCAAGCTTTTGCTGTAGCACATATTAATGGTTATCTTGGAGATGACCCGTTTTTGAAGAACTATTTGCCACTTGATCCAGCTTCGAATGATTTGTTTGACTTGGCGAAAGATGGCGTCCTTCTTTGGTGAGCTGTAGCCATTTTAGGCTATTGTATTATTGAAAAATTTGAGTCTGGGTCTTGGGCTATGAGTGACCTATTTTCATATGAATTTTTCTTACATTGCACTGTATTTAGGACAATCACTAAATGTTGAATTGGAGTTCCTACTTTTTTTAAATATATGTATATATCTATTGATGTTTTTTTGTTGATTTTGGTTAGTAAATTAATCAATGCGGCAGTTCCGGGTACAATAGATGAAAGGGCAATCAACACAAAACGAGTGCTGAACCCATGGGAGAGGAATGAAAACCATACTCTCTGCTTAAACTCTGCAAAAGCAATTGGATGCACAGTCGTTAACATTGGCACACAAGACCTTATTGAAGGGAGGGTATGTCAGATTCTTTCTGGTTAAATCAAGTTATAGTATTGTTCTTTTTCGTTTATAAATTAGGAAAACAAGGAATGCTTAAAATTGGAACATATCATCTTTAAGGTTTTGTGGAAATCCCTTTCTATAGGAACCATGGACTAGTAGTTGTGCTGACACACGATCATAATTTTAGTTATAACTTGAATCATTCTTTGTTATAGTATATAAATAATTCACATATGTATTCCATGTAGACTCGTAAGGTACATAAATATTGGTCTTCGATCCTCTCCCTATCAATGTAATTGCATTAGATTCATATTTTGAATCATGCATACTCACTTTATGGTATGCTGCAGAGAAACATGCTTGAGATTTCTGACCTGGCCATCCAACAGAGAAATGCTAAGTTATACACTACAGAAATTTTTTTCTCTAGTGAAGTTAAAGACAAAAGCTTCACTTTGTGTTTTCGAAGAGATCACAAGAAAAATAACTTACTCTAGCTTTTATAGTCTTGAGAAAAAAGAGCTACTGCTTTCTGTAGACCAAATGAAAAAAAAATGCTTTGAATCTTAACCTTTCTTTTTGCACAAAGGCAAGAGAGTTTATACATAATGCAAAAAAGATGTAATTGTGCTAGTCTATCCTCATTAGAAATTTGTAATTGTTAGGTTCAATCTTATTAATTTTTCAAAAGAAAAATGCAAAATGAGTACCCTTCGTCAAGTATAAAGCTCCCCATAAATTCATGCCCCTCTTACTTTTAACTTGATTTTGATCTATTTTGCAAAACTATTTGAATTGTCTGACATACTAATTTTTCCAATGCAGCCTCATCTTGTGCTTGCTTTGATATCGCAGATCATAAAGGTAGTTTCTTGATCCCTCTTTATTCTTCTTTACCATTTGCAATTAGATTAGAGCCAAAAAAAAATTGAGACCTCTATGTCGATGCTTTGATCCATTTGCCACCTTTGTTCTTCAGGTAATATTAATTTTATCAGGTTCAGGCATTGGTTTCTATATGCATAGGCTATGCATACTTAATTTGTTACGTGGATCTCTTCTCAGATACAACTATTAGCAGATCTTACGCTGAAGAAGACACCTGAACTTCTGGAGTTAGTAGATGAGAACCAGGTATGTCCTTCTTGGTGTTGATTAGCTTGTTTGCTGATTTATTGCAAAGGGTAACATTGCTTTATTGATATCTTCGTCTGACACAGGATGTGGAGGAACTCTTAAATTTATCACCAGAAAAAATGCTGCTCAAATGGATGAATTTTCACCTCAAGAGAGGAGGATACACAAAAACTATAACAAATTTTTCTTCGGATCTGAAGGTATTATGCTTGGTAAATAAAATAGCAGATATAGTCCTGAGTTCATGTTTCTACTTCAAAACGAAGTAGTTCATGCTGTATTGATATAATGAGATTGACATTCACTATTCTATTCTAGCTGTGTTTTTGTTTTCTGCCTGTAGCTTATTAAAAGTAATTTTCACATCTCAGATATTTCAGATTTCTATTGTTCCTTGAACTGAATGCATCGTCTGCCATACTGCTAATGCATAATCCAATCCAACTGTAATTCAAAACAAGGCTTATCTTGAATGTTTCTTATGAGGGTAGATTTTACGTAATAAAGCTAAACCTTTTCCTGCAATAAGGCAACAAAGTGGTATTCATCTGCCACTTTGCCAGCTGATTTATATCAACTCCAAGTCAAAACACAACTAGGACATAACCATCTTCCATTTTAATTCCTGCATTGCCAATAGTTCCTCTCTGCTTGCACCCTAATACAACAAATCCAACTTCTCAGGATGCCCCTCCCAATAGTCTTCCGCACATGCCTGCTCACTTAATAGCTAACACATTGCATATTTTCTGAAGGAGAATGCAGTCATTGTTAAGGTAGTGTCCTTCCAGAGTTGTTATAGTTTGAGGCTAATTTATGCCTATATATACACCTATATATGTACCATGTGTAATTGCGTGGATAATTTTACACAGCTCCTATCAGGGACAAAAGCAGAACTTGTTAAAAAGTTCAGTAATACTATATAACTTGCAATTCAAGCTACCTTCCTGCCAATTTTGTTGGTAAATTATGAGTTATTTTATCAAACAAACATGGACGTCTATGAAATACTTTAACTGAAATTTTGAGCAAGTTCAGTCCAAGTATACCTTTTCTTGATGCAAAATTCATTGTGTCTGAGAAGACCACAAGTTGATTTCCAAATACTGTGAGGTGAAATGTGCAGTAACTGAACTTGCACTTGGAATCATTACTAGGATGCAGTGGCTTACGTATATCTGCTTAATATCCTTGCACCTGAGCATTGTAACCCTGCAACACTAGATGTCACTGATCCAGCAGAAAGGGCTAAAATGGTGCTTGAGCATGCGGACAAAATTGGCTGCAAAAGATACTTGACATTTGAGGATATTATAGAAGGCATCTCTAATCTCAATCTTGGATTTGTTGCACAGATATTTCATTATAGGTATGAATTTATAAATCAGTCATCTTGTTTTTTTGCATGCAATTCTTTTAATCTGAAATCTCAACCTTTCTGGATAAATTTAACGTTGTTTTTACTTACTGTTACCTTGCACTTATTTTCTATGGTGTAACAACAATATTAAAAATTTCTTCTTTTTTTTTTTTGTAAAATGGAAATTTATCTCCTATGTTATTTTAAGAAGTTTTGGTTTCTCAGATAATATAACCATGCAACTGTATTAATTGGCGAGTCTATGTCACTATGGAAGCTGCAAAATTTGACAGGATGTGCTAAGCTTTTAACTTGAATTTCGTGATGTCTAGCCATGAGGAAGATGCACACCACAAGTATGGTTTCAAAAATAACTAAAAAAGAAAAAATGGTGGACCCTTGTGATTTCATTTAATGATTTCCCTTGATTAACTTGCATGCTTCCATTGCCTTTTTAATTTCTCTTAGCCACTAACTCCTGCATTACCTGAAGGTAATAATCCTGTGATTGTGCCATGCAGGAATGGTCTGTCAATAGACAGCAAGAAGATTTCATTCGCTGAAATGATGCCGGATGATGTGCAAGTGTCTAGAGAAGAAAGAGTTTTCAGGCTGTGGATCAATAGTCTTGGAATACCTACCTTTGTTAACAATGTTTTTGAAGATGTTAGAAATGGGTAAGCATCTAACTTCATGTGAAATGACATTTCGTTTCGGTGTTGTTCTTTGCTAAATTTTGACTCTCCAGGTGGGTTCTTCTGGAAGTTCTTGACAGGGTCTATCCTGGGTCAGTGAACTGGAAGCAGGCGACAAAGCCACCCATCAAGATGCCTTTTAGAAAAGTGGAAAATTGCAATCAAGTAATACAGATTGGTGAACAACTGAGATTTTCCCTCGTAAATGTCGAGGGCCATGACTTTGTTCAAGGAAATAAAAAACTAATTCTAGGTGAGTAGGCTTCTTGTGATGAGACAGTTTGATGACATTATCTTCAATTCAGTTTAAATCTAAATCTGCTACAGCATCAGTCTTGCCTCTTCTTTTTGGCTTCTGTATGAACTTTTACATGCTAAGCTTAGTCCTAAGAAATATACGCTTTCTAACTTGGTTATTGAATTCTCTACTAGAGATCTGTCTTCTGATGAAATCAAATCATCTAAACATTGTAATTTTAATTTTTAATTATTTTTGGCAATCTGTTCTTTGAAGCTTTCTGACCATTAGGGTTTCCTGATTTTTGTTGTATTTTTACATTTTTATCATTGCAGTCATTCCATGCCAACTTTCTTCTTGTAGGGGTCAATAGAGTCATAATTCTATTGTTGAGCAGAAGCTCTAGGACAAATGTTACTGAGTCATTCATTCTTGTTTTGCTTCATTTGATATGCTTCATCATGACAGTTCATCTGCTTAATTTACTGATTTTTGTCACTGAAGAAAAATATCATATATTCATACAAAAGACATGCAGTGTGAATTCTTTCAAAGTGCTCCTCACGACTAAGATCCAAAATCTTGTTGGGAAACTAAACCCTACAAATCTTCAAGTATTCTTTGTTTTATCACCACTTTATAGGCTTGACATTATCAGAGTTTTTTTGTTGGATAAGATTACACAGTTATGTGTAGCCTTCTCCATAAAATGGTTTTCCAAAAAGTTGTCAAAACACTGAGAAGGAAGAAGAAGAAGAGAGCAATTGGAGCTTATCGGAAACTTATGTAGGAATTTTAATCCCACGTCTAGTTGGAGGGAGTTTGGGATTTTAGATATAAATGTACCCATCAAGTTATATGTTAGAAAAAGTGGAGTTAACAGTGTCACACATGAAAAATTGCCAGGTAGGAAGTTTCTCTGCCTGGCTGCCATCCAGGCGACTAGTCCACTAACAGGTTGCAAAAGAGTAAATGATAGCATTGTATCCTAAACAAAATTCATTGAACACCTATTGCAAACCCTTGGTAGAGGGGATTAGTTTTTTGGCATGAGTTGATCTATTTGATCAGAATGCTATGATGACATTTTTTTAGTGTGATGTTATTAGAATTATTTGCTCATGAACCTGATTTTCCTTCATTATTCCTTTTGTTATAGCTTTTATGTGGCAGTTGATGAGATTTGATATATTGCAACTACTCAAGAACTTGAGATCTCAATCTCAAGGAAGAGAAATCAAAGACGCTGATATCCTGAAATGGGCAAACACTAAAGTGAGGAGCGTTGGAAGACGGTCTCAAATGCAGAGTTTCAAGGTTTAACATATTCTTCAGATTGTAGAACATCATACCCTAATGGCTTTCATCATAAGGTCTCTTAGCTTGCTTTTCCCTGAGTCTGGCAGGATCCCAGCCTTGCAAATGGCATGTTTTTCCTGGAACTTTTAAGTTCTGTGGAGCCGCGGGTTGTCAACTGGAATCTTGTTAAGAGGGGTGACAGTGGTATGCAATTGTCTGTTTGTGTTCATTTTGTTCCTCTTGACAATCATTCCTTTTCTGAAGTGTAGGCAAGTGAAACACTTTTGTTTCTCTTGTCATTTGTTTGCAGACGATGAGAAGCGCCTGAATGCTACATACATAATAAGTGTTGCAAGAAAGCTTGGATGCTCCATCTTTTTATTGCCTGAAGATATCATGGAGGTAATATCGCTACGAATATCCCAAACAGTTAATAAAAGTGTATTCTATCGTTGAGCTAGGGATCTTTTTCGTTTGATAAAAATACACCAACTATTTGTCTTTGAACACCTTTTTGTTTAAGTCGTTTAACTTGTATTCTCTAACATGGCTAGCATCTTTGGTTCTCCAGGTAAATCCAAAGATGACCCTCGTCCTCACAGCCGCCATCATGTATTGGAGCTTGATCCAACTGCTGGAGAACTCGGATGACGATTCATCCTCTCACAAAGCTCCATCTGAAATGTTTCCAGATGATGGCATCTCAGCATCTGATGGAGAAGGTGGGAGTTTTGCCACCAGTATCATATCGACCATCACATCGGAGGATGGTTCTTCGGCAAGTTCAGACGTAGAAGATGGTTGAACGGCAGGGGAAGGTGCACCTGCATGAACATGCTCAAATTAAGAAAGTTCAGAGAAGCCGATGAATGATCAAGGCATGCATGAACTAGCATGAACTACTATTTTTTTTTTCTTTCAAATATTCTGTTCGATGCACTGTGTTCATATATGTGCATATTTACCAGACGATTCTCTTTGGAAGGGTGTATATTTTATCTGATGAAATTCTTGTAATCCGTCTCAAGTGTGATCTTGTCAAACATATTGATCTTGCTGAGCATATCTTCAATATCTTCTTTGTTTTGTTTTGGATTCAATGAACTTGAACTTTTTTCTCCTTTGAAGACTATAAGAACTCGACCGGCATCGTATGCGAAGAGCCTGCTTCAGTCGCAAGATATAAAACCACTCTTGTGCATTTGAATCTCCACAATTGTTAACAAACTCATCTAGCCATCTAAAGTTGGGGACTCAAAGATGGTGCAACACCATACCAACTAAAGAGAATGCATCCAAGTTTAGGCGAGTGCATGATCTGCAACTGTCTACTGAAGGGAGAGCTAGCCATCTCTATCCATCCAAAGGTTCGCTGAAAAGGCTCCTAACAAAGATGAAGAATGAAGCAAACATCATCCAACCTTAGCATTCCTCTATGAGAAATGAAACTGTAAATCGAACTACTAGAATGAATGACCATCGCCAGACCGTTACAATAGAACTCATCCAGAATGCTATAAACCACCTGCTTAGTTCAGGTCTCTAGTTACATCCTCTAGTAGAGAATCTGTCAAAAGAATGAAAAGAATAAGGATACATAAACCTTTTCGACGTCTGAACTGATAGTCTACTTGATTGTCGATAGTTGTTGCGCTGAGCTGATGAGATAATACTCGATATCCATAACATCAAGAGCCTTGAAAAATCCGTGAAGGGAAGGACCTATTTAGAGCATCTCAACAAACTCAGGTACCTTGATGGTACATATCACAAGTTAAAATTACAGTAATGAGATCCAAATTTCTAGACTTTCTTTCTCTTTCGCAAGCTTAGATATTTATAACAAAATTTCTGTAAATTATAACTTCTATTTGTCTGTCACAGAACAGCAACATATGTGAGAAGTTCATTTCCTTTGATTCAATTTTACACCTTTCAGCTACAAGTGACAAACTCAATTGACATTTCAATACTTTTGGTCTTTGCACATAGGGATGAAACCTTGCACCATCTCCGGAGTAGCATTGACCAGCCACATCAACATCATGAAAAGTAAGTTGCCAATGGGTGATCACTCATTTGTCTTCAACGAATTGAGCCGTCGCAGTCTCTGGTCAAGCTCAGCCATGACCGCCGGCTCTTGTTTCTTCCTTTCCTTTGTGATGGTGTTGCTAGTCATAGACCCAATTTTGTCAAAAGCTACCTATTGACGGAAAGAACAGATAAAGATGTAATGGTCAGTGTTCAACTGGTAGATTGATAATTGCATTCTCAGGTTAATTCTAAACGAAAGTGAATTTCGAGTTGTCTCTCTCTCTCTCTCAATCATGGAATTTAGACAACTTATGTAGCATGAACAGAGTTATTCTTATCTTACCCTCAGCAACTCATCAGGGTCATACATGTGATGGATGGTTCTTTGTAGAATATGAATAACCTCTCCGATTTGTTGAGCATTCAATATTACTTCTTCATTCATCTGCAATTACATCGAAATAGTCTTAAGCAAGTCTGTGATTGATGCACAATTATACACTTCTTTTGATGCTCTTTTGCTGGAATCATTCTGTAGCATTTGATACATAAAAGTTGGTACCTTAAAGATGGCCAAGGCGACATGGAAAAGGACCTTAGCTCCCTCGTTGAACAGCACATCCCAGACCCGCAAAGTTGTCTGAAAATACTACTTATAAAATTAGTCTTTGAAGACAGTTAATAAGAAAACAACAAGATGAAATTCCAGATAAAAGAATCTGCAGCATTTCGGTGTTACATCTAACATGAGATCATCGGCTTATTGGTGTTTACCAAGTTAGAAAGTATGACGATAAATTTAAGATTATGAATTGAAAGCAAATGACTTCAGTGGATATGCTTCCACCAAATTAACATAAATTACAAGTAGATATGGAATAGTTTTACTAAAATATTTTCGGTCTCATATCTGAATAAAGTAGAATATTTCCTCGAAATTCACTTTACCTCAGAAGGCAAGCTTTTTGCGAAGAGGCATAGGAACCATTCTGTGGCCACAATAGTGACATCAAATCCCATAGCTTCCAAATGAGCAGCTATCCTGCAGTTTAAACAAAGTTAACCGACATATTAAGTTTGTAGCATTCAAAAAACTAGATTACTGTAGGAGGTGAAAAGGAATAAAAATGGACCTAGGGCACTTTTTGGCAAGGAGATCTCTGAAAACCCTTTGCTCCACATGGCATCCCGAAAGGTTATCGGTGTAGCAGTCACTAACCAGAACATTTTCCAGAAGGACTGCAAGCATCCAAAAGGCATCTTCTTCGGTTTTCATTACAAGCAGCAGCAAAGCAGCTACATAATTTAGACCCTACACAGTGTGGTTCAAAATTTTCAATATCATGGATAGCTAGGTTCATGCAAAGCACTATTTTTAAGTGTAAGTGAAAAACTAAATTCCACTTACCTGGCAATAACCAACATCTGAATCTCTAAATGAATACCCGACAAGCACCCGCCGAAGAGATGCCTGACCTTCGGGGCTGTTCAACCATGGATGAGATGGAAACGTCCGTGGAAGATCCTGCATATATTCCAAAGAATTGATCAAATTAGTATAACCACATCACAAAGTCTTCATCCAATTGCAAATGAAAGAATTATCTAAATACTTCTTCCTTGATCGAACACAATGGGTACTCAGATTATCATGGTAGTGAATTATTATACCGATCAAAGAACCATTTCCATTGAGACTATCAGTTGTTTTCCTCTGAATTTTATGCAACATACAAATTCTTCATTTAGAATTTGAAAAGACACATTTTTGCCATCAGTTTATCAATCAATGAGATTCAAGAACTCACATGATCGATTTGTCGCATGGCAGGCGTGACCTTCCCTTGTGTTGCCGTTATCAGTTCATCGTAATAGCTCTCCGGCACGGTGGATCGCTTCTTTGCCGCGCCAGACACAGAAAGCCACACCTTCGGCCGCAGCACCGGCGGAATCCCCTTTCTGACGAGCTTGTTCAACATGAAGGTGTTGGTGAGCTTGGAGAGCTTCAGAGAGGAAACCCTAATGCCGTCTCCGTTCCAGGAAACCTGCGGCTGCTGCAGGTACCAATTCACCCCCTTGCTCGCCTCCAGTTCCCACCAAACCCTACCCTGCCGCCGCACCCTCTCCCTCACCTCGTTAAGCACATTTACGTCGTCGATGTTCCCCTCCACGGTGAACCCGTACAAATCCTCGAATTTAGCGGGAAAGGTGGTTTCCTGAATCGAAGGGGTAATCGAGACGGGAGCGGTGGATTTAGGATTAGGGTTCGCGACGGTGGTTATCCAATACGACCTCCCCGGCGGCGTCGCAAACGTCCCGCCTTCGCTGTCCTCCAGAAATTGGTACCGAATGCCTTCGAAATCCAAAGAAAGTTCGCTTTTTTGGATCAAGAACCAAGAAGCATTTGCTTGAAACAACAACAAATGTAGAATAAATACCTGGAGACAAAAAGGATCGGTACATCTTTAAGCGACGAAGAAAAGTTGGGGCTTTTCACAATTCGCCTCCGGAGATCACCATAAAATCAGCAATGTGGAAATTTGAAGCTCGGATTGGCGGAAATGGACTATCAGGTGCTCAAAGATCGAAGCTTTACGAGAAGAAACCGCCCAAATCGAAATCTTCCTCACCATCAACTTCGACAGGACAAAGCGCCTCTTTCTGGATTGATTACCAGGTCCGAGAGAAGCCATGGGAGGCGACAAACTCCATCTTTAAGGTTGGATTTCGATGGCGGATCTTCCAATGGAATGAGGAAGAGCAAGAGAGGAGGAAAGGAGAGGATTATGGCCGGCGAGCAATGAGAAGAAGAGTGGGAGGATGATATTGCGACCGCGTCCCATGTCGATGAAGCGGGTTGTTGGAGATCTTTCGAGGATAATCTAAGTTTGGATCATTTCCAGATCCATGTCATGTCAACTGTAGGTGGAATGACAAGATTGCCCCTCGTCCTCAATCCAACAGCGATGTTTGACTTTTGTGAAGAAGGGTAAATTTGTCCGCATGCTGTCGTTGGTCCACAATTAGATTCTGCTAAAGAAATCTGAGTTTGGCTAAATATTAC
>JBBMKF010000002.1:2372018-2397557 GCA_037834155.1 Curcuma caesia | reverse complement strand
TCAGGAACTTCGACATTAAGAGCCCAGCTGAAAAGCTTCTTATCCACTTGACCTCATTTACATGTACATAACTCGCCGGAAGGTCGCAGAACACTAGCTGTCGAGATGAAAGGTACCATCAATTTGCATCTGCAGAAGGTCCCTACTCTTGGGGAGCCAGTTTCCACCTTCCTGGTCTTCTTGCCCTTCTCTTGTCATCGACAGGGCTCTTCGTATCACAGTTAACAGTGAGTACATGTAACTTCTTTAACCTTATTACTCTTAGATGCAAAATTGTCTGTGGCACTGCATATTTCAGGAACTATTTTCTTTCCTTTTTTAGATAACATATATTGAAGCTCCTAAGCCACCATTTCCTTAGACCTTCGCCGACAACTTCTACGACCCTTACCGACATAACATACTCGGGATCTATATCTTCTTAAGCAGAAAAGGGTGGAGACAAGTCGAAGATTCTTTGCTGTGCTTGTAGAAGGTTGAGCTGTCAATGAATGGAAGTGAATATTATTCATTTTTTCCTTCTCAGTTAGATTTATTTTCTTTCTCACTTATTTCCTCCAATTTAACATTACCTAACAGAGATAAATGATGATGGATATAAGGATCTCTTCAAGCCCAAACTTCAGGTGATTTTTTTTCCTATTTATTCATTCATAGATGTGAAATAGGATATTTGTGCAGATTAGATTTGAGTGAGTGATTATAATTATAGGTAATTATTCCAATATCGGCAACTAACCTTGACTATTAATCCCAAGTTCTTCTATATGCAAACGAAACATGTGCCACTTTGTCCAACAGTATCTTTGTTTGATTTACAAAGGCGAACATTATTCAAATAGTGCATTTATAAACTACTGAATTTCATTTGAAAAAATGTAATAAAATTGCAAATGTTTAATATTATTTGATGTTAATTACAGATTAATCAGGGCATGCGCTCATTTAAGGTGTTAGTTGATGGGAAACACTAGGAAATTCGTTCCGATGAATTCTTGCAGAACAATAGATAGGATTCTTGTATACAATCATAAGATATTTGTGAAGATGCTGCTTTAAAGACTTGCAGCGGGGCGGATCGATTCGTCAAAAATTCATACGGACTGGGACAGGCTGACTTGTTATCTTGATGGACTAGTCCAGCTTGCCAAAAACTAATAATAAATAAATATATAAAAGATTAAAAATTTTATATTTAGATTACATATTAGATAGATGAAATTTATAAGTTCATGTTTTTCATTTTAGTTTTAAATTTAAAAAAAATTCTCAACTTACGGATCAATTTGCTCCACTACAAGCTGACCAATAGGTTTGATGTTTAGATTTTTTGACTGTTCGATAATCAGAATTTAACTATGAAAAATTTTGCGATAGAGTCGCAATCCAACGCTCCAGATCGCATCACGTCTGATCCATCACACCTCTTTGATCAACGATTGTCATCCGTTCGCTCAATCAACAATCCAGTCATTTCTTTTTGTTCACATGGATGTCACATAGGCATTGCTACGTCACATACGAGCTTGACACGTCACCCGAGTGCCACGTAGGCAATGCAATGTCGTCTGGAGCATAAATTTAAGCTACTCAATGCTCCTCGCGACGATGTGTACGTAGTGCAAAGTGCTCCTACAAAGCGCCCATTGCACACATGCGCGCATGGCGGGCTCACAGGTGCGAGTACCTCCTCGCCCTTGAGAAGAGAGCATGTGGTCTTTTTGTGTTAACTTCATTAATACAACATCATTAATAAGGAAAGAAAACACATCAAAAATTTTCGATGTGGGACTATTCCCCATGCATTTCCTTATATATAACATTAATTAATAATTAATGTTATTCGGACCGATTTTAAACAATTAATTTCTCATTCACCCTTAATCAGTTTTGAGCAAATTAATAGTCTAAATCTATCTACGCGAAACGTAGATTTCGATTTTGAAGTCAATTACAACTTTCACCAACTGATGACATTTCAATTTTCTCACAAAATCGTATTGGTCCATTTAGGCATCAATATCCAACACTTTTAATAGTGCTCGTTGATGCCATTTGTACATATTAAATTTGAATGAGCGATTATATATAATTATAGGTGATTCTTATCTATTGCTAATTAATTATAATTAATTAATTCTAGTTTCTAAAAGTCAACCTTGTGAGTGAGGATAGTCCAGTGTCGGCATCTGACGAGTAATTCCAAGGTCTTCTATCTGCAAACGAAACATGTGTCAATTTGTCCAACAAGTAACTGGACAATATCGATATGTTCTTTAGAAACATAAACATAAAATGAGTACGTTAATTCATAAGTACATGATAACCTATGAAATAGAGAATCAATCATTCATCTAAAAAGTAATTAATATGCTTCTCTTTTGCAGTAGAATTTGCCACTTTAGCGGTCCCATACGATCGGTCTCACGACCATTTGTGAGGAGGTAAATCAAAAAACTACAGTTGGTCAAGACGCAGGAGGGTATTGTCTGGCTTCGTCAGGATTCAAACCAACTCAGCTACAAATCTGCTACGTCGTAACCAACTCAGTTATGTCTCGGGGGCAATTAACATGCTTCTCAATCAAAGAGTTGACGGCGAGATTACTTAAATTACTAGATTCCCAAGATCTTATAAAGTCAACTGGATCGTGCATGCTAATCCATGACACAAATCTCTACATAATGCCGCAGCTCTCATGGTCAGCACTGCGCGCCTCGTACGGGTACGGATGATAGTACGGTTGCAGGGGGGCTTGGTACGCATAATTATAGATCACCGGCGGTGGCGGCGGCGGCGACCAGGTGCTCTTGGTCTCAGTCCCCGACGAGGAAGACGACGATGGCTGCCTGATGTTGTCGTCCTTCCGGTCGTCGGCGACGCTGAGGAGCTCGACGGGGCCCATCTTCTTCCGCAGGACGACGGTGAGCGCCACCGAGTCGATCCCCTCGCCCACCACGGTCAGCCGGTCTCTGTCCAGCGACACCGACACGACGCCTGCGGCCGCCGGAACCACGATTAATCAGCACTTAACGACGGTTAAACTAGTGATTAGCGAATTAATTACCGGGCAATCCTACGGCCGTCCGCAGAGCTTTGGATCGCCTCTTTGCATCCTCCATCGTCAACCTCATCACCACCTTCTGCTGAACAACAAAAACAGAACCATATTTAAACTCACAATGAAATTAATTAATGAATTTTGGAGAAATTATCGACTCACCTTAACCATCTTTGGTTGGTTGTTTGTTCATCTGTAGCGTGGAACCAGACAACTGAAAGTATTTATAATGTGTGTATTTAAGGAAAAGAAGAAACAATTAATTTTAATCACACACGCCTTAACAATTAAACTCTTCGAGGAACTTCAATCGCATACGATTATGAAGAACTATGCGACGCGTGGATTGATTTCCTTTTTGTTTTTCTAACATTGCTTGCTAAAACATCTTGTTCTGCCACTCGCTGTCCACGATCACTTCTGTGGTTGACTAACAGATGCAATTTTTGCTGTGGTAGGTTTTAAATCTGAGAGATTATTGATGTGGGGAGTCAAGGTAGATGACCTAGCTCCTTCATAAGTCTTCCTATGGTTAAAGTTGAGATCGAGGTGTTGCCTATGGCTTTTGTCTCACCTCCGCCCACGGTGTTCACCTCATCCTGACCCGCCATTGCCACTCTTACCTTGTCTCTCAATCTCACGGCGAGCAGCCCCTCTCGGCAAAGGAGGGCTTCCGTCTCGTCCCCTGACATCTCGGCAAATAGCCCCTCTCGGCAAAGGAGAGCTTCCGTCTCGTCTCCCAATGTCTCGGCAAATAGCCCCTCTCGGCAAAGAAGGACTTTCGTCTCGTCTCCTGACATCTCGACAAGTAGCCCCTCTTGGCAAAGGAGGGCTTCCGTCTCGTCCCTTGACGTCTCGGCAAACAGTCCCTCTTGGCCAAGGAGGACTCTCGTCTCGGCCTTCATCAATTAACCCTCCTTCGGCTGCTTTCTCTGAATCAACCTCACTTCCGCATACGAACCGGCTACTCCACCTCTGTTAGGCTAGGCTTTAGCTTCAACTATGACTCTCTGACACTAGCTTTAGGTGTTGCTACTGTAAGAGGAATGTGCCAGCCAGTAGCATAAGCATAGTTTCTTCTGACATCGGTTCTTGCCACGCCATCGTATTAAAGGTACATCAAGCCATTATACGTGGCTTCTCCCTCTAACCTCGTGGTCTGCACGCACTACCAAAAGGAAGATATGAGAAATCAGACTTGAGCTTCCCCTACATGTCTCCCCTATGCACACAACTAAAAATAGAGGAGACAGAATGAAAGTCCTTTCTGTGATTGTGTAGGGACTCGAGGCATACAGCAGTCGACTTTACGTACAGAACCCTAAAGTTGGTTATAAAAGGAGTAACTCACCACCATGCAAGGGGTCCGCTTTCTGAAACTCTCTCACTACTTTTCTTACCTGTCCTTGATCTCTTACTCTTGTCCGGAACTCTAATTTGAGCGTTGGAGTGGCTTGCTGGGATCCCGGCGCCAGTCTAACCTCTTTTGCTGGTGCATTTCAGGTGGATCTTGGTACCTAAGCTCGAAAGGAAGCCCTCGTCCAGTTTGGTCGTAGGATCATCTTCATCGGACGATTTGTTGACCGGTGGCTTGACCATCCACGGTGTTTAATCGGAACGATGACCAAGATGAACATTTTCAGAAGCAATCGTAAAGGATCGAAAAGGACATGAATTTCATAAAATCACAGCTGATCGCTGATTACAAGGAGTCGCTACGAAGGAAGGAATGCTGTCTCCGGCCATGACTACGACCACGAGCCTTGGCTGCACTGCCACGGCGATCTCCGACGGCCTCTCGCCGTCGGCGGAGGGCGACTTGCGATCGGAGCAGAGCAAGACGAGGAGAGCCATGGCTACCAGAATCGCCATTGCTGTGATGCCTCCGAAGAGATAAGGAGTCGGAGTGTGCCACGGGTTTGATCCTGCGGAACTCATCTCCTCTTCTCGTTCTTCTTCTTGCTTGAGCTTTTGGCACCGAGGGAGCTCTATTTAGAGAGAAGGAAAGCGAGTGGAGAAGGTATAGTGGAAGAAGCACTCGATTGCTGGTGAGTTATATCCTCGGCATATTCTCAGGACTGAAAGCATGCGATCAGGTAAACGTCGATCCAGTTTCTGCATTCTGCAGCATGCCATGGATTTTGAATGGAAGGTTTGATTGGTCACAGATTCGTAGTGTGGCCACTGTTCCTCAAGAAGCAAAGACAGTTCAGCTAGGGCTTTAGCCTTTATGTCAACATCTTGAGCACATAAATCACGCAAGATGCCGACATTGTCCATTTGCCACATCCCGGCATGAACGATTTTGATAGTTGCGATCTAATTGTGTTTGGTGAGTGAAGATCTGAGAGATATTAGGGAAGAAATTACTGTTTTGAAGATTCAGAAAATTTTGATTTAAGATTGATGGATAGTTGTTCCTATTGAGATCCGTTCCTGAATGCACAAACTCTTCTTAGCACCACACTTATGTGAACTTGAACGGAGAAGGGAACGTGGAGCTTCTGAAACCTGTACTCACAAGAACTATGAGAAAGAATGTCAGAGGTTATTCTAGCGCGACCACTCCGATGCTTAAGTCAGTAGGTGGAGGAGGAAGGAGAAAGTTAGAACGAGTAGCGAGAGTAATGAGATTGCATACCTCCCTCTAGTACAGAACCAACCTTTTATATAAGTCTAAGACGTCATGTCACATAACGGATATGACTGGAGTCTCATCATCGTTATGAATGTGTCAGAGGACATGATATACTCAGAGCATATGTCCCCTCGTTAACTTGTATTTGAGAGGTCATGTCCGCACATCTGTCATAGTATTATCATGACGGGTTGCAGAGATGGCAGGGGGACATCCACAGCCGTATGATGGGGGAGTGATCTTTGGAAAAAGAGAAAAGTCCGTATTGGACCAGGGTGGAATCGGGGAGCCGGCATGTCTTACGTTTGAGTGGGTCGACTCGGCTCGATCGGGGAAGCTGCTTTGAGGATCCGGACTGGCTCGGGAAGTGATGTCTGTATGAAGCCGAATTGGCCTGAAGGGGCTTGTTTCCTTGCGAATCCGACTCGATCCCCGCATCAACTTGATGGGTTTGCCGAGGGGATTAGGCTCCGAGCGCTCGAGAGGATGAGACTTGATCCGGCCTTGCGTGAGGATGAGGAGTCGGCTTGGTTGATTCGAGAGTGGAGAACCCTATTGAGAGGATTACGACCTGTTGCGGGGACTTCCATTAGGTCCTGATCCGATTCCCTCGACTCGACCTGCAAGACTTTGACTCGTGGTTGAGGTGTCAGAGGATTCGGCTCGATTCAGGCTCTATGACTCATGTTGTTGAGCCCGATAGTCGCTCTCGGACTTGACTAACCGTGATCTACTCCTTACGACCATAACAATAGTGATTCAATTATGATCCAATCCGACGTTGGTTAGGTCGAACCATATAGCAATGACTCCCCAGATCGAAGAGCTTGGTTAGGTCGACGAAGTCGACTAGAAATTGTAGATTTCCGGTTATGATTTGTGATTTGAGTTCGAGGATCGCGAAGAGGGACCAGTTTGAGTTCGGGATCGAGAAGGGGAGGAGGCGATGGCGGGGCTGTTGGCGTGGGCGGCGGACGTGGTGGGAGGGAGCGGGCAGGGGGACGGCGGAGTGGAGGCGGGGATCCCTGTGGTGTTCACCGCGGAGCAGCAGGGGTATGCGGCGGAGCTTGACGCCAAGGCGGCGGCGCTGAGGCGGTCGATCCAGGACCTGCGGCTCAGGATCCCTCCCGCACACATCTCCCAGCGCCTTCCAGATCTCCATGCCCACTCCCTCGCCTCCAACGCCGCCCTCACCCTCCAATTGAACGCCCACTCCACCACCCGAGAACAGGTCTCTTCTTCTTCTTCCTCCATTGCAGACACATTTTGATCCCTTGTTTGCGCACACCAATCTCTGCGATCTCACCAGATAATCCCAATACAATAGTTACCAAATAGTAAATTTTTCGAAATCTGTAGGAAGATGTGGAGACAGATCCTGCACATTTATACTTGTTGCTATAGCTGTTCTTATCGTTTTGAGACGATCAACCTTCTGATTGTTGTTTCCCTCTTCGAATCATTCTTTTGCACAATCTCTAGGCACAACTTCGGGAGATGACCCTTCAGGAAGAAAATGATGCATATGAAAAGGCAATATCTAATTGCCAAAAGAAGATCCAGGATAAATTGCAGGAGACTAGCCGTCTGCAAAGTAAACTCAAGGTTCTTTGTTCTTCCCTACTTTTCTGTAAAACAGTTCTTATTTCTGTGATATGGAAGTAGCTAGAGTATGCACAATTCATGGTTATACTGTTTCTTTTCCTTCATCCTTTTTCGTAGATCTCATTCTTGGCCAAATTATTTGGGATGCTTATGTACTTTAAAATCACATTCAGTGAACAAAAACAGTTCTAATCTCTAATGATAGACAGTATTAGTTGTGTCTTTAAAGATTTCCTAAGAACTGATCTGATTCTGTAGTGCTTAGCTATCAAACTAGTTGCAAGCTATAGAATGTGTTCTTGCTTTCAAACTAGCACATTTATACTACATTTCTATTAATTTCTTCTTTGTTTTACTAGGATTCATGTCTGCAATATCCAGGTTGAAGATTGTACACTTATGGGAATGTGGAAGATTTGTTTACACAATCTATATTAGATTTGATCCTACCTGAAACACAATTAAGATAGAGAACTCAAATATCATCAATATATAAATGGATTGGCACGCGAATTGACTCGCTATGAAGATGATTGATTTTAAAAACATATTCATAAGTTTTATATCATGTAGTTTAATTTTTTAGAAAGTTAGTCAATTTTACACCTTATAAAATTATTCTATAGCACAAAAATATGTTTCCAGAACCATCTAACATTAAGATTACTATCTTAGTTGTTATCTGCACTAAATTTACTTTAGCCTGTGAAGCAACGGTGTTAACTCATACTTTAACAGGAAATGGAGTTAGTAGAGCAGGATCTGAAAGCTGAGATGGAAAAAACATTAGTTTCCACGGATAAGAACCGACATGATACCTTGTCAACTGATTCCATTAAGCAAGAAAAGTTTCAGCTTGAAAGAGAATCATCAGAAAACTTTAAGCTAAATGACCTAGAGGAGAAGAAAAGGGAGTTGGTAAGTTTCAGTTGTCTTTTGATAGAGCCTAAATGACATAGTTACAGAGTATTTTATACTATTTACTTATTCTGGAAGGCTTCAATGGAAGTGACAATCCAGAGATTGGAGAGTGAATGGGCATTGGTTCAGCAAGAATCTTCGAAGAAGCCTACTTCAGGTACTTCCAGTCACAAGGATACTAAAGAATGTTCAGAGATATTTGTTGTTTTCGATGTTTCGATGTTTCTAATTCTATGCCTTTAAGCTAATGACTAAAGTTTGTAAAGGCTTTTTGCAGACTCCATTCAATAAAGCAAGATGAACCTCCAAAATACAAATTTGAAAATTTAATTTTAACCAAAAATATGAACTCTGAGTTTGCCACTGCTCACATTAGACATTCATGATTTGAGATGTGAGCCAAACTAAGCTTTCTTGTATTAGATTTACTGCCTATAGCTAAAAACTATGTTCAAGTGTGGAAAGCTTCATATTTGATTTCTCATATTTCCATGTTATTGGCATTTCTCATGATTCTTAATCTTTCTTTGGTCAGAGTAATCAAATATATATGTAAAGATGATTCTTTTGTCTGCAGCTCAAAGAGAGAAGGTACTGGAGAAGCAACTCCACAGCATAATCGAACAATTGACTTCAAAGCAGGTTCGTCCTAGCTTCTAGTTTCCAAGAGACATTGTTTGATTAATGTACCCATTACCTTTGTCTCATCCCTTCTGTTGTAGGTTCAAGCAGAAGGATTATTAACTGAGATACAAACTAAAGAGAAAGAGCTGGAGAGATTGAATTCACTGAAGAGGAAGATAGATAACGAAAGTGCAGATTTCAATACCGCAAGGAACCGTTTCGGAAAGAACTTGTTAGGTTCTGAACCTACAATGGACTATCCATTTGAGTCCCATAGAAGGCCACGAGCCGAAAGCCAGCAAAAGCTCATGATTCTAAGATCTGCTTTCATTTTGTACATATTGGCCCTTCAAATCATCGTCTTTATTAGGATTGCATCATGAATTACCTTGACTGATCGTTGGCTGGAGACAGCTTTGTATTTGCTTGTGCTAGATACTCCATCAGATATTGTCATGACCACATCAATACACTCAGATATCTAATCTTTTTCCTTATGTCTTATAATAAACAGAAGGCCTGATTAGGTTCAGAGTGTTAATGTGATCTTTTTTTGAGCTTTTGCAGGTGTTATCAGGATCATAAAGTTATTAAAAGATGTAAGGATTAAAGAGATCGACCAAAACAAGGTCAAGAAAGATTCAAACATCCTCAGCAATTGCAAGAAACGAAAGAAACCTACTACCACTAATAGTGACATCTTTGCTTGCACAGGCAAAGTGCAACGAGAAGACAAAATTATTTCCATTGAGGAAATGCTTTGGTTGGTGATTTCTCTCTAAACTTTTGTTACCTGAGTTCTCCTCAGCTTCGAGTAGCGAAACCGTCCGCGAAATAGACAAAGACGACGCAACTTCAGTTCTACCGATCCAATCCGGCCAAAACTCTGATTGCTCTTGTCTACCAATGGACTAGAACCAACTCCCTCACAATCTTCACCCTGAACTTTTGAACCTGTCGGTGACCTTCAGCCAGAGAAGATAAACAATAATCAAGGTTAGCAACGGACGATGTTTGTTTCATTGCTCGCGAAATCAATAACCATGAAGAAGAGCATGACTTCTAGAGCCTCACATTCGCTGTCGGTTCAGTTCAGCTTTGGCATTGCTTGATTTCCTCTTGTTTGATCCTTGATTGAGAGAAAGATGTCTCATAAAATGCAGCTGCATCAAAAGGAAACAATTCTATTTCAGCCAAGAATTTAGAGCTTGCATTTAACGAGAAATTAATGCTTTGTGCCCACAGAGTACAAATCCAATAGTGAAGAAGCAGAGGATGGCGTTGAAGTGCTTGTCCATGAAAATGATGATTTGCAGTAGCGAAGAGATTACGGAAAATGAGAGATTGTTGTCATCGGGAATTCAACGAGCATGAAGAGGATGAGACTTGCAGTAACGATGAACAAGCATTCGTAAAATGCATTTACAGATGAAGGAAAGCGAGAACAGGTTTTGGTGAGGACCTGATCTCCATCGTTGATTCGGAAGTTCTTCAAACGCGCCTTGTCTTCTGTTAGCTTGTGTTCTTTGTAGCATAAGCAAAAATGACCCCAAACATGAGACCTGCCATTAGGACTGGATTAAGCGAACCCTAGTTTTGAAAACGCAGCACTTGGAAACGATAGTAAACCAGAGCATAAAGGAACCATCTTGGGGGTTATTTGCTGAAAGAACCCTAGTTTTTTGGGGGAAAAAAGATGAACCGATTCCATTTACCAAGAAATAGAACCTTTCCCATCCTCGGGGTCGTGCAACTCACGAAAGAGATCCTCCACTGCATCCTTGAGATCCCTAACCGACGCCGTCCTCGCGACTCGCACATCTGCCCACAATGCATGCGCAAACAGACAAATCGTCGACCAATCCGAAAGAAAAAGGGGAGGAGGGCAGAAAACGGGAGCGAAGGGGAGTACCGAAGGAGGATCCGTCCAGTCTGAGGACGGAGAGGTGGAGGATTCGGTCGGAGGGAAGGCGGAAATAGGACGAACTGCTTCTCTGACGGGATCCGACGCCGACGTCGGATGAGGGGGAGGAGCGGCCACCGGCAAAGGCGGGCTGCGAGAGGGACCGCAGCAGCTTCACGTAACATGAGATGTCTCTTGGCATCGCACGGCAATCGCCAGGGTTGCGCCGATCCTTTCCTTCGCCGGCGACTCGTCTTCTTCGGCGAGCGAGCGATCGTTATGTTTTCCGAGGCATTCGCCAGTTCAAAATTTAAATAAATAAATAAATAAATTTTTAGAAAATAAAAAATAAAATTGAGGGAATGTTTCTCCTTTCAAATGACTAAATTGCCCTTATTCAATATCAATTTTTTAAAAATAGTTTGAAATTTTAAATGTTAAATACGCAAAAAAAATAATTCAAAATATTTTATTTGACGCGACAATGTCAACGTATTATTTCCACCCTCTAGAGCCGAGTCACGCCGCGGTCACCGCCGCAATACTCCGCCGCCGGCGCCCCCTTCCCCTCTTCCGGAGTTGTCGTCGGATTCCTCCGGAGAAGCAGATCGACCTATTTCCGCCTCCCCACCGACCCACCTTGATTTTTTATCTTTTGGCTAACTTGGTCGATCAAGTTTGGATTTTGTGCGGATGTGGAGGTCGATAGGATGGCCTCCGTTAAGGAACTCAAGGACGCAGTCGAGGATCTCTTCGGACAGTTCTTACGAGGAAGGAAGCGACGCCATTCCCTGGTATGTTCGATCGATTGACTGACTGGTCTCCTAGGGTTCCAGGTTCCTTAGTTGTATTAAAGATGGATCTTTTATGCTCCTTGTTTTCCATATCGTAATTTAGAGCTTTTGTGTTCCTTTTGGCTATGATCGGCCCCAATTATCCTGGGATGGACACGACGGATGACAATGCTTGTTTACGAACTTTTGGGATCAATGAAAGAGATCAGGTCTGCACTGCAACTGGTTGTCCATTAGTTTGTTCGTATAAACGTTTGCCTCATTGTGAATGTGCACCTCATTCAAGTGCTTCACTACTTGTTCAATTCATAGTTCAACTGAGCATCTTATCACTTCAGTGTTTTCCTCTGGATTTGAAACAACAATTTAACTAATGTAGACTATCTAGGTGTCATTAGTTGTTCCAAGTTCTAAATACTTGCTGAACTGGAAACATTCAGTAAATCTAAATACAGAATGCTAAAAATTGATGGAGTGATTGTAATCTATACTAGTCAAAAAGAAAAAAAAAATCCGCAACTTAAGCATGAGACTGAGTTTTTGCTACAACTACTCTCGATTAGCACCAACATACAAACTCAAGGGGGAAATGGAAGAGTTCTATTAAGTTTGCTAGGTGTTAGTGTTTACTTATATAAGGAAGAAGCCAATTTTGATTTACGGAACTCCTACATATACTTAAATTCCATCAAATTAACCATGAGAATATTTCGAAGGAGTATTATATAATTGCTTGATTGAGGTCATTTACTTATTGAAATTTCAATATTTCTTTGACAGATTAGTCTATCTGCTGTGCTCACTCAGATATCTCATCATTCTAATCTACCTAATGGAATGATTTTTCAACCTCTCCACTATGAAAATTTTCCGTTGTTCTCAGTTAGATTCTAAAATCATTATTTCATGTGAGGACCTTCCTCTCAATTTAAAATACCTATGAATTATTAGTAATACAATCTCTTAGTTGTTTCACTGAATATATATCTGTTGTTTCATGTGAGGACCTTCATGTCGATCTGTTGTTGTTTCACTGACTATGCAAGACTTCCTTACTTCTTGGTTGCTTTTGAGAAGATGCATCTCTTAGTTATTATGTCTCAATATTCAGTAATAACTAACTGGATTGCTAGCTTCTGTAATCGATCGGTTCATCAAATGGGTGTTTATTATATAAGCTGTGCTCAGTTATGTTGGCCTTAATGTAGCTGTTTTTCTTTTACCCTTTCTTCTTCTTGTGCAGCTCCATTTTATCAGGCACGTTTCTCCTAATCAAGAATCAACAAAGAAAAGGAGAAATAGGAGAACAATATCAACGAACCAACACACAGAATGTGAGGCTTTACAAACTATATTATCGTTTGCGCATATTCTTCATTTCTATTGAATTTGCAAAGCTTTCCACTTCCTTTTTTATTTTCCAGACCTGAAAATTTATCTTTAATTTGCTCCCCTTGAATTCACAAGCTGGTTCAAAAGTACATGTTAAAAATGAGGAGAAACACAAGAATGGAGATTGTGGTAGAGTTGGTTCTAGTCTATCTTTAACTTAGCACAATGAAGATTCTGACAGTCGACGGCCTTCTTACCCAAGACTGAGAAAGCCACAAGATGAAGTCATAGAAAAAATTAGCAGAAATCGCTAGATAGAGTTGTATCATAGGCGACACCAAATTTATACAAGTTGTTAATTTCCTCGATAGAAATAACTTTGATGTAAAACAATATAGTTGGGTAATTTTAGAATTTTTTTCACTAAATTTCTGTGCATGTCCTTCATGATCTTAGTATAATTTATGCAAACACATTTGCCCATTAATTGAAAATATTCCTGAATTCGTTTATGATAACTAACAACTAATCATAATTAAAATGTTTAGTAAGATCTTGTTAATGGTCCTTTAAGAACCAGTAGGTGGAGTAACATACAATATGAAATGGAGAATTAATTCCTTATGCATAATTTGCATGACTGAACTAGGGAAAAAATAGAGAAAAGTAAAAAGAATAACTAAGAGATTATGCATGAAATGAACTTGTTTATTAATTAACTTTAAGTGCAAAGAACTCTCCACACTAATGGCCTATGTATATTTATTGTCTTCAATGGCTTGTTGCATGAGATAAAAGACAGATAAATATATCGAGTTTTAGGGCAAAATATCACATATATTACTATTGCTTCATATATAATTGAAAAACAAAAACAATCAGAAAATTCAAGTCATACCTAATTTGCTGGAAATCAAAATGAACTATACTTGCCTGTTTTGATCAAAGGTGCAGTATTCCTTCCTCTTCCTCTGTCATATTATATTAACCAACACAATGATCAAAGCTAATGATGTAGATTAACTTCGATAAATAATGATCTAATTATATCTGAAGCAATAAACACTAACTTCAGTTATCAAACAAATATGCAATCTTAATTAAAGAGATAAATGAATGAAGAGAAGATGTGCTCAAGTATAGTGATATTGGCGCGGCTCAATCTGAGAAGGGCTTACCATTGTTTGTAAGTCAATCATCGGATTGAACCTCACCAATATCGCTGCTTACATCTTCAGCCTACTCAATCAATATATATATATATATATACATCTAGATAGATAGATAGATAGATCTCTTTCTTCATTTCATGAAGAGTTTCTTCTAGGAGAAAGCTCTGAAAGGAGCAAACTGTCTGTGCTGTAAATTAAGATCGAAACAGGAGAATGGTGATATATATACAAAGAAGAAGAGAAAAAAGAGAGTATAGCATGTACTGGAGCTGGAGAAGTGCTACTTTCTAGGGTTTTCTATAAGGCATAAATAAGCAGGCATGCAAATGGGAAGCAGAGAAGTTCATGTGAGGGGCAATATTAATAATTATAATCATGCAAGTTGAGGTACGAACCTACATGTTCAGAACTATCTGCCATTTCTTTACACAAAATATAGTTCGAATGAATAATTACTGCACAGTGGTTCATGCAAAACTTAATTGCGCATGCATGCATGCATGGCCACTGCAATATTCCCCACTTAGATAACACCAAACCTATACTTTTGCACTTGCACATCTTCCAATGGAAGAGAAGAAGAAGTAAGAGAGAAAGAATCTTCATGTCGTGACTTTAGAGAGCTTTGGGAGCATGATCCAGAATGTGTGTACCTAGAAACACAGTCATATTTATCATCCAACTTATTTAATTAGTTATTAATCAAATAATAATAAATTGCAATGCCATAGTGGTGGACAAAGAAACATCCATGTTTTGCTCTCACCAAACATCTCTTCAGGATTTCCTCATCTCATGCATGCACTTGTTGCTACTTAGCAGTTGTTTAGGATGATCCAAATGGAAGGATTAAGTTGTAGATTCACAGTGAAAGAACATACATACAAACTCACACATTCTTATATATATATAATGTGTTTTTTTTTGTAGTTTAAAGATAATGGGGCTTTTTAGGTAGTCTATATGAACTTGTTGTGCATAGTGGGGGAAGATGAGTGTGTTAGGGAAAAGGGGAGTCTCTTTAATTATATTGCTTTGCTTTGCTTTGCTTGGAGTCTCTTGATCTTGTGATGTTGAGGTTGGTGGTGGAGTGAAAAGGAGAGAAGGAATATATATAAAGGTGAAGAGATATCCCATGTTTCAATCATGCATGTCAACTTAGTCTCCTTCATTATTTTTGCTTGCTTTAGCTTGTCTCCTTGTGAAGACAAAGACAAGACACCTCCAATCTCCCTTGGGAGTTTCTATGTGTGCAAGTTTTGTAGATCTCCATGCACACACATGCTTTATATTTAATTTAGAAATGAAGATAATAATATGATGTACATATTTAGTGGTGACCTTTTTTCTAAAGTTCAATAAATGAAAGTGAGTGTGTAGAAATGATATCTATATTTATTTAATAGGCAAATTAGGGGGAAAGACTGTTTACTCTTAGGACTAATTATATAAAAAAATGAAGGTAACAATAATATGTGCATACTTTATGGTATAAAGTATAAAACATCTATAGAACTCAATACAAAATTGTGTATAATTCAAAGGGTAAAGTATATTTCTTGAAGTTATTTTTTTATATAAAAAAATAGAATGATATACATTGTAAAATTATGGGGTTTTTTTTTGTAAATTGGGCCTCGTTTAAAAATTGGGCCTCTTGTTAATTGGGCTTAATGTAAGCCAATGCCACTCCGGCCCATTGTTCTTGTCCTCCTTCGGCGCCGTCTCCTCCTCCGTCGCCGTCCTCCTCCAGCGTCGCAGCGTCCCTTCGTTGCGCTCAGATCCAATGGCGACGCGTAGCTTCGTCCTCTGGATGCACGGGTTGGGCGACTCCGGATTGGCCAACGAGTCGATTCCGCACCTTCTTCTCCGTTCCCGAATTCAAGCTCGCCAGGCGTTCCTTCCCGTCCGCCCTCTCGATCTACCATCTCCTGCAACTGTACCGCCGTCCCTTCTATGGTCGAGCATTTGCTTTTATGCTTTTGCTTATGCAGGTCAATGGGAAAAGGCACAGCTTCGTGCTGATGCAATTTGATCTATATCGGTATTTTCCATACGCTTTCCACTATCTTTCTGTGTCGTATCGACGAAAAAAAACAGTTGTTTTGTATGCAAAATGTGGCATTTTCCCTCATTCTAGGTTCGATTTTGAGTGGTATAATTGTTTAACTAGTTGGACATTCAGATTTTGTGAAAATTAGGGGCTTTCTAATGCTTGGTCTGTATGAACCTGCTAAAACAAGTTTTGATCTATATGAGATTGTTCTTTCTCCTCAGTCATCCATGTTGAGCATCACAAGTGTGAAGAACTACTCCTAAAATTCGTATTTTTAACTTTTTGAAGAATCAATTTCTGATCGACTCTCTAGTTTGCAAGCTTTTCCTTTTGAAAATTTCTTGAGCTTTTATCATATGTATTGCTCATGTAATTACATTCTAATTTCCTGTCGATCAACTTGTAGTCACTTGCTCATGTATGCTTGAAGCTCTGCTATGGATATGCATCAGCTACCCAACCATCCTGTTTCCATTACATCCAATTTATGTAAGTGATTCTTCAAAACTGCTGTTAAATTTATACGCATACAATTTTTACTCTAAATGAGTAAGATTATTGATGAACAAGTTTTTGCCATGCCTGTTATCAATGCTGTCTCATTACTGATGAGCTAATTGAGTTTAGCTGTTGCTTTTAGTGATCTATTGCAATTGTGGAATGGGTTTAATACAATGTAGATGAGCGTTTATGACAGTCGGTCTCTCAGTTTCTAATTTTTGTGAAACACAGAGAGATACAGGACGATAATAAATCATAAACAGAACACATACTAATTAAGAACTGTTGGAACATCTTTTAATCTTGCTTTAGCTTGAAGACTCTATATCAACATCAATGTATCAGTGGTGGAAATATGATTGAATCAATACATTTTTGAATGGTTAATCTATTTTGTTGTTCATGAATATTTTCAGAGTTATTGTTGTCTGTATATTGATGTTAACCCATTTACTTTGTTTGAATTCAATCCCAGCTCTAATACTACAAGAACACATAAAAATCTAGGCAAGCAAACAAAAGTTCACGTGCATACAGAAATCCACTAGACAACAAATCTTATTGTTAAATTATAATATTGCATTACTTTTTAATTAAATTGACATGTTTAATTTTCCATAATTTTGTATAAATAGATTTGTCTCTCTGTTTTTTTTACCATCTCTATAATTTCTTTTGCTTCCATAAGAATGCAAGTTGTATATAAAGGACAGGTCCGCCAGATTCCAAAAGCATTGGTCCAACAAAGAAGACGTACTGTGCCATGGCTGCCAACCTCTTCGTCCTCTTCTTCCTCCTCGGCTGCGCCGCCGGACGCATTCCTGCCGTCATCGTCTTCGGCGACTCCACCGTCGACCCCGGCAACAACGACTTCCTGCTCACACCACTCAAGGCCAACTTTCCCCCCTACGGCCGTGATTTCCCCGGTAACATCCCCACCGGACGCTTCTGCAACGGCCGCCTCTCTACCGACTTCATCTCCTCCTCCCTCGGCCTACCACCCACTGTTCCCCCTTACCTCGACCCCTCCCTCCCCATCCAGCGCCTCGCCTCCGGCGTCTCCTTCGCCTCCGCCGGCACCGGCCTCGACCCCGCCACGTCTCAGCTCCTCGTAATATGATCCGCCGTTCCCTCGTTGCTTTTCTTTTCTTTTTTTTTTCCTTCATAAAAATGAGATTTTTAATTGATCGATTCATCGGTAGTCGGTGATTCCGCTGATGGAGGAGGTGGAGCTGTTCAGGGAGTACAAGAGCCGGCTGGCGGCGCATTTTGGGGCGGCGGAGGCGGAGGCGATCGTGGGGGAGGCGCTGTACTTGGTCAGCATCGGGACCAACGACTACATTGTGAACTACTTCCCGATGGCGACCGAGCGGAGCAAGCAGTTCACGGTGTGGGAGTTCGGAGAGTTCCTGGCGGCGGGGGTGGCGGAGTTCGTGGCCGCGCTGCACGCGCTCGGGGCCCGCAAGATCGTCTTCGTGGGGCTGGCCCCCATCGGCTGCCTGCCCGTGGAGAGGCTCACCGGCGGCGGAGGGGGGTGCTCGGAAGAGCACAGCGCGGCGGCGCGGGGGTTCAACGACAGGCTGGAGGCGGCGGTGGCGAGGCTCGACGGGGAGCTTCCGGGGCTGAGGCTGAGGTTTGCGCCACTGTACGATTTTGTCGCTGACGTCATCCAAAAGCCCAGATCATATGGTGAGTTTTCAGCTCAGAACCGACCGTTCAAATACACACACTCAATATTAAACAATTATCTATTTATTTTTCAAATTATTACAAAATAAAATTTTTTAATGTTAAAATACAATTTAATTTTAAATTTATTAAAATAATTTTTATTATATAATTTTTAAAAAATAACATTTTTTATAAGGGAGTTTCTTATAAAATATTATTCGCATGTATTTTCATGTTAGAGTTTTGACACCAAATTATGCATCAACAAATTGTGTTGACACAAATGATGGAATCTTTAGTCGCAACTGTTCGATCGGATTGAGCTACGGTTCGCGAAATCGGTGATCCCGAACTACATTGATAATGTTTGATTGTAGGGTTTGAGAATGCTGTGCAAGGATGCTGTGGAACAGGCGAGTTGGAGGTGAGCTTCTTGTGCAACAAATGGACCCCTTACACTTGCCCTGATGCCAATCAGTATGCCTTCTTCGACTCAGTCCACCCCTCGGAGAAGATGAACAGCTTGCTGTCCGACTACCTTCTCAACACGACACTCTCCGAGTTCATATGATCATCAGCCTCAAAATCTATCAAATTTGTATACCGAACGAACGATACGATCGCGTTCAAACTCGAGACTTAGCAAAAACTTTATTCGACAAATAAAACTTGCAACTTCCATTCCTCTACACAAAATGATGAAGTTGGGTCACTAGAGAAGATTGTAATCCTTTTCAACTTGCTCCCTTTAGTTTGTAATTTTAGCAAATTGTATCCTTTTCGACTTTTGAATCGATCAACTTTGCATGAATTGGCCCTTTTACTCTCAACTAATTGCATCACTGATTTAATATAAGGTTAGGGTAAATATAATAATTTAAACTATAGGGGTAAAATGAAAAAGGTAAACAATTGTGAGCCGGCTATAAATAACTCGACTCGACGCCTCCTCCATTCCTCCGTTTGCTCCGCGCCTCTACTCTTCTACGGCCGCAGGGGCGGAAGAAGCAGGGCGCTTGTGGAGGACAAGAAGAACCCTAGCTTTCGTTGTCGCAAGGACGCATCGGCGGTTGGTACGTCTTCTTGTTCTTCTTTTTTATTTTCCCCTAATCTAGATGTTGATGGTTTTATTGAATTCATTGGGGAGATAGTTTGTGTATGCTTGAGACGAATCGGTCAGACCTTTTTAGGTTATATGTCTGATTTGAGTTCTGGTCAGGTGAGATTTAACGGAGACTATGATCAAAGCCTAAGAATTGTTTTTTTTTCATATGAAATAATGTGTTCATTGCATTCGATAGATGAGATCTTCCATGATCATATGGAGATTTATATCACAGGGTATTATTAGATGACCTAGGATGTCTTATTTTTTATGAGTAATAGATTGGCGTCTGAATCGGCTCATATTAGATTGGCAAACAAATAATCTGTCTTCTTTCAACAGGTTCGTGCTGAATAGTTGGTTCTTAGCAAATCTTACGAGTTGAGTTTTTTTTTTCCCATCTTCCAGTTTAAGTTTCATGTTGGTATTTTGTGGCTCTTAGTCATCCTTCCCCTCGTGTACAAAATGTGGCCTAATTTTTCTGGATTGTCGCTGTACAAGGTCAAAGCTGACTAAATACTTGCAATTTTTCATGAAGTGGTGAGAGTAGCTTGCAGTAAATCATATATGCTCTTTAGCAATGTTCATGTGAAAAGATGATATGCTTTCAGTATCAATGAGCGTTATGTTAATTACTTTTATATCAGCATGTAACTTAAAACTTGTAGGTCAATGGTGCTGCAAACATTTATTACTGTACCAGCACCTACAGCACAATGGGCAGCTTTTCTTCCGCCCCAGAGATTATTAGGTAAAATTATGGCACTGCTGACAAGTACTATTTTGATTTCTGAGCATGTATATATATATATATATGTTGTCAACTGAGACTTAGTGATACTTTTTTGGATCAATTAGGTATCATGAGAGTTTGTTTATATGGATATATTGGCGTGTTCTTAATCTCAGCCATTTTTGCATACCATATGGCTTTTTGTAGTCATGTGAAATCGATCATCTTCATAGCCAATTGTCATTTCTCTAGAATGCTGCACTAGTACTTGCTCAAACTCTGAAGATGTGATGCCTAATTTTGGAGGACCCGAAATTCTCAACTAATCTAGGGAGGAATTTTGGAGGACTCAAAATTCTTGTTTTGCTCGAACTCGGAAAATGTGATGCTTTTGTTGGCATGGCTCTGTTTGATCTTTCTGTTTTATTTGGACAGTTTGGGAAGAAATTGTCAGTCCATGCCGTGCCAATCTAGTTTTTGTCTGCCTTCAATGAACACCCTTCAATAGCACAAATACTTTGATTTCCCTTTATGCTTCAAAATACCATCAACTTAAGCTTTGTATGAGATTTTTATTAATTTTCTTCTTATATTTCAGTCTGATACTATTCTTCGAAACGAATCATCAGGGTCACCCTCTCCTCGTTTGAAACAGCAATTTCCCGTGAAAAAAATAGTTTTGACATATGGGGAATCTGAAGTTTTATGCTAAATGTGCAATCCTATCATCAGCTTTAGAAGATGATATCTCAACTCTGTGAGAACTGATACTGTTGTTTTCTTATTCACATACAGAGAAAAGGAGGCTTCAACTCAGCCAGATTGGTCAAAGGCATTGTTGTCTTACATTTGCTAGGAAATTTTCTCCATCTGCAAGGCTGCATGTCACTAATTCGGTAAGATATGAACACAAGGCTCACACTAGCACAAGCAGTTGCCCCTTCACATTCAATACTTCTATTATTTTTGAAAAAAAAGAAAATTTGGTTCGTTACTTTTCTTCTGTTCTATTAATTGCATGCATAATCTAAATGCTTCAGCAAGCAACTTGTGCTGCAACTCAGACTCAAAAGCAAACTGCAAGAAGTCGATCATCGACCATCTCAACCACTCCCACAAAGGGTAGCTTTCCTAACTTCTACAATGTGTTTTAACGCCTCGATGTGGCACAAGCATTTGATCATTTAGTACTGCTTTCCATGATATCCTCCTACATATGGTCAATCGTTTACTTACACTCTCTTTTGGAAAGAGGCCACTGAGTCAATCTACATTTTAGATACCCAAAAACCTCGGAAGCTTTACGATGGGGGCCAGGGTTTCCCCCCATGGTTTGGCGGCGGCGGCGGCGGCAAGGGCGGCGGTGGCGGAAGTTCATCAGGTGGATTCTTTTTGTTTTCTTTGTTGGTATTCTTTGATTACTTGAAAGAGCTAGAGGGGGATGACTCTTTTGACGACAGGGGAAGGATGTACTAATATATTTCAGATACATTCCATGCATCCATTTTTCTTTCTCATTAATTAATAAATATTTAAATTCATTGTTTGATTCTAGCTTAGCTAAAGGATGAAAAACTATTTTTTTTCATTTGTAAACATTTTTTGTCCTTCATCCTTAGTCTTCTTTCATATAGGCTAATTGAATCCATTGCTTGCTTGGGTTTGGCAAATTGGGTGTTAAATTGGATGGGTTGACTGGTCTAATCAATTAGTATCGGTTGGTCGAGCCAATCGATCGTCGGATCGCACAAGCAGGCCAAGCAAGATGGCCTGATTCAAAGACAATAAATCAGAGCAACACTTGAACATAACTTTGAAAAAAAAGGGATACAAATAAACATGTAAATTAACATTTTAGGAACACATTTGGCACAATATATCAAATATATACATAGCAAATTTTTGGTTTAGAGACAAAAGTTACAAACAAGTAGCCATAATTTTCACTTGTATTAACTTGTGGAGCTGCTACTTGTGAGAGCTTACACAGGTACTCGCCTGCCTCTAAATCGTTCGAGCAACTGCAAGAAGCGAAAAATGAAACTCGTAAGCAAGTGAGAATCTGAAGGAGCAAACTAAGAACTCGAAATTTTTGCGATATGTATGTCATTACCGACGTTACAAATGGCTGTTGAAACAACCAACCAAAGATGGGAATCCTTTGCAAGAAGACTGCAAGGGTTGGCCAAAAGCCACTGAAGAGTAAACCAAAGAAGGCAAAAATATCAATGATCGATGAGATATGACTGATGAACAAATAGCAACCTGTTTCAGAGTATCTAGCCGGCACAAATGGTTTACGAAGAAAACGTGGATGTATCGAATGATACAATAATCAAAGTTGAGTTCTTTTGCCAAATAAAAAACCAATAGCCTGCGTATCGAAGGAAAGTGAAAGTGTCACTCACCTGAAGAGAACAATGAAGCCATATGACTCCAAGATCATGCCAAGAATAGGCCATCCAATTAGGACCAAAAAGAAGCCAACTCCAAATGATATGGTCCCCTATCAAACGAGAGATGAAATGAGTAAACGATACAATCAAACCGACAGCCCATAAAAACACCGCAAGCAAACTTCGAAGCAATGAACAAACCTTGTAATTCTTAGGCTTCGTGAAGAACTGCATAGTGGACTTGAGACCGATGGTCAACATTAGACCTGATAGAAAGAGAATCTGGTAGATCATCAAAGCATGAAACAAACAGTTAGATGCACTTTAGCGAAAAAAAACAACCTAGAATAACAAATGAATATTATAGAACTCACATTTCCCATTGCTAAGAGACCTTTGTCAAAGAAGAAAATGATTCCCAAGAATGAGAAGAATATTCCAAATCCAGTCAATCCCAGCCCAATCTCTGACAAGGAAAACTGAGGTCAGTAGATTAAAAATGGTGAATCAAAACCTACTATATTGTGAATAGATCAGGGACACTAACAAGTAACAATATGAACTATCTGTGAAACACCAGTAACAAAGTGGAATATTGATCCTAAATGCAGATTAAAAGGCAAGAAATCCATACTTTTTCGATCATTCATCTCGAAGGAAACCATTCTGCTTAGCTAGCCAACAAACAATAATCTGCGACAGAAAGAACTGATAGTCGGTTGTTAGAGTTATATTACTCAACAGGATGGCAACATAAAAACGAAACAATGAATTTAGAGTGAGTAAAAGATAAGTCAAGATAGTTAGGATGCACTAGTTACAGCTTTTCCGTATGTCATTATGGGCCTATGGCATGCGAGTTGATTGTGAAGTCTCAAACTAGAGACAAGTGTACCTGATAGTTTCTGCTTATCATAGCATTATAGTAAAACCATGCAAGCATGACATATATCAGATCAGTTTAACAACAAAATACTCCGGAATACACCTGCTCCCTAAATAACAAATTAGCAAGCCACTCTGAAATTTTGTAGATGTAGTTGAAGGCTTCATAATTCTTGCTACAAAATGTAAAATTCCATTTGCATATTGAGAGGAAGGAAAACATGGAGTGAGTATCATAGTTTTCTTAGTAATGCCATACATAAGCATGAAAAGATGCACCTAGCCAAGCTTCTCCAAGACCTACTTGTTCCTTTGCATAGCACACCAATGGCAAATCACTGAGAAATTATGTATATGTAATATCTAAAACTTCATTTATTGCACTGAGCAAAAAGAAAAATATGAATTTAAGTATCAAAAGATGCATCTAAGTCAAGCTACGCTTACCAAGTGCCCCATCAATGATAAAGAGAGAAAGAGATGCATCTAAGTCAGGCTAAGCTTACAAAGTGAGAGAATAAACGCTCGAAGTTGAGGTAAAACTTCAATTTTGCAACTTGATTGAATGGTATATACTAATGTTAAGGCAAAGAATCCATTAGTTTATCTCCTTCCTTTAGAAGGAAAAATAGGTTAAAAATCAATTTACTATGTTCGATGGGATTAACAAGGCATAGAAGTAGCCATGCACTGCAAAGAATGGGGGGAAACAATTTAAGGCGTCCAACCTTCGCAGCATGGCAGGCAATAAATCATACGAGTACCTTACTGCGCTAGACGACTCAGGAGCGCCTTCAATTTGGAGCACCAAACACAAGAAAATCACAAGAACATAGCGGAAAGGATCTAGAAATTAAAAATCCAGCAGGAAAATGGAAGCCGATGCCGTAGCATAGACCAAAAGCAACACTGTATCCAAAGAACATATTTTTTTTACTCAAAAAAACTTTAAGGGAATCCACAAACAATAGTAATCAGGATTCTGAATTAGGGCTAATCACCCAAAAAAAATTATTAAAAATAACAAAAAAAGCGAGTCAGGGACGCTAGGTTAGAACTACGGTGAACTCTGGAGCGAGACTTGTACCGACAAATCGAATAGAAATCGATGAAGAAGCTGCAGAGATCAAGAGCGGAACGCACCGAAAGAACCGCCACGGAGATCGAAGAGGAACGAGGACCAGGAACGCCCGAAGCAATCACGAAAGGGAGAAGAAGGCCAGCGTACGGTATTATTTAGAGGAAATTCCATTTTACCCCAACGTTTATCAAAATTATCATTCCACCCCTAGAGTTTTCAATTTCGTCCAACCTTGCCATAAAAAATGATGAATCCATTCAGTCTTTTGACTCAAGCCCTGAAGTGATCGGTCTGGTCCTACGGAAATTTTTCACTTACCACTAGAATAAATTGGAAAGCACACACAACTGCCAAGCTAGATATCCAACAAAAGAAAATTCCTGTAAATACATCGTAATTGGGGATCATTTTCCTATAAATACGTCGTAATTGGAGATCGAACCACATGTGTTTCAGTCACAACCTTGCCATAAAACACGTATCCAATTCCTTTCTTGAATAATAACATGAACAGACAATTGTTGTTCATGATTTCTTTAGATTTAGTTTTTATTATGAACAAAAACAGAACATAAAAACACTGATTCATGAGCTTGACGCTCGATCAACATGAAGCTTTTCCAGAAAACAAAATCACAAAGGCATCTTCAAAACCATGGGAATAGCTACAAGAAAGATACGAGGAAGCCATCCTGCTGCTGCTGCGGGCACTAGTGGGAATCCTGATGATGCTGCAAAACCATGGTCGAGCGATGTGGCGGCAGGCGACGGCCATCGCCGTCGTTGTTGCTGCTGCTGGTGCTGGCCGTGAAGTCGTAGAGAAACCCTGCTCTTTCAGGTCTTGCAACTCCATCGCTGCTGCTACTTGAATACTGCATCAACGAGCTCATAGTGAGTCTAGGAAACAAAAAGTAAATCTTTAAGTTTTCTGTCTGTTTTGAAGTGAATCAGAAGCTTACCTGCTTCAGTTGAAATGATGGTGACGAAGAGTGATCATGGATGTGGCGAAGAATTGCAGACTGGATGTTCCTGCTGTTGTTCGCTTCAGGAACCTCGAGTTT
>JBBMKF010000002.1:2361764-2371918 GCA_037834155.1 Curcuma caesia | reverse complement strand
GAAGAGTGATCATGGATGTGGCGAAGAATTGCAGACTGGATGTTCCTGCTGTTGTTCGCTTCAGGAACCTCGAGTTTCTCATCAAATACCTTTGATTTAGTGCTGCAATTCCAGTGGGACTCGAAGAACATTGAATCTGTAGCACTACCCTTGCACCCTGATCCCCCCAAACTCAAGTCGAGATCGTCTTCGAGCTGGCCATGGCTTGCTGTAAGATGTTCATTCATACAATTAGAACCTCTGGTTGAAGCAGTAGGCAGATTTCAGTCTACCAACTTGAGTTGAAAGAAAAACTCACTTGATGCATTGAACTCCTCCTCGTAGATGCTCCGATCGAAGTTTGTAACTGCATCCTTTCCGTTGCATCTAATCGCAGCCTTGTCATAAGCTCTAAAAAGTTCAAATAAACATCTCACAAACCTCACTAACATGAAAAAAATCAAAATTTTGATGTACCTTGCAGCTTCAATTTCGGTGTCGAAGAGGCCTAGATACACATATCTGAGATATGATCGATCAACGATGAACATGAAAGAATAGAAGCATTCAATCTAGGGAAATCAAAGAGCAGATGCATACTTTCTACCCAGAAACTGGCCCATTCTTGCTTCCCATTTGCCGCATTTGTGCAAGGTTACTCCTCTGTACTTGGAGCTTCCTCTAGGGTAGCTCGTGCTCTCACGACGAAGAACATGAATGAACTCCTCCTTTGTGAGATTGCTCATCTGCAATCAGACAGAGAAACATGTGCTTTTTTTAAGTTCATGAAGCTGCATGATTGCTTCACACTCTCACCTGGCCTAGGTCGCCCTTGTAATCATCCAGATCGAAGTTGATATCTGCATCTGGCCCCCGGAATTGGATCGCAGCTCGGTCGTAGGCCCTGCATTGAGATTGAGATCCATCTAGATGAAGAATCAAACAATGAAGCATGAAGAAGAGGAGTATGTAGAGCAAACCTTGCTGCAGCATGTGCTGTGTCAAATCCACCTATATAGAAAAATTTCAATGTCAACAAGCTTGAATCATTCGAAGTGTTTTGATTCTTAGAGTTTTGATTCCAAATCAAGAATCGAGATGAAACGTACCCAGATAAACTTGTTTTCCGCAATCCCTGCAAGTCAGAGAAAGCAATCAAGATTAGGGTTGTGGTCGTGGTAGAAAAAGAGGAAGAAGCTGACCAGATATGGGACTCCCATCGGCCGGTCCTCCTGTAGAAGGTGACGCCCCTGAACTGTGAGCTTCTCGACCGCGGCCCCCTCCGGCTCTTCTTCGCGATTTGCGTCTCCTCCAACAGCCTTCCGGCCGCCGCCGTCGGCTCCGGCGACGACCTACCTCCTTCGGGAAAGAATTGGTGGGTTACGACGTAGGGTTCCGGTTCCGCGGCGGGACTCTCCTCCCGGCGGCCGGAGATGGAGAACCCAAAGATCCTCATGGCGCCGGGACCAGGCTCCCCCTCTTCCGAAGCCTCGGCGACGGAACCCGAGGAGACGGAACCCTCGTTCTCCGCCTCGGCGGAGCCGGTCTCGTTGAGATTCCACTCCCCAACCATATTTCGGACCTTCGTCGATTTACCTCGCTAAAAAATGGCACTTTTTCTGATCAAACCTCTTCCCAAATCCAATCTGTATCCCCTTTCTCCTTCCCAAATCAAAACACACGACGAGACGAAAAAGGATCGCACTTTTTGCAGCTCCTAACTGCTCTCGAACTCTAATCTTTATTCCCTTTCTCTTCCTAGTGCCTCATTTATACTCTTTCCTTTCGAAATCGAAACAAAGGACAGCGCGAAAAGTCGAGTTCGATCCCCAAAGCCAGCAGCTTTACCAAACCTTTTTGCCGTCTAAGGATCGACACCATCCCAGAAAAAGAAATTTTCAACGAGACTACAATTCAGCATCTTCAATCACAAAAGTCAGTCTGAAATCGGCGATTTGCCTCCGCAAAATTGCACCTTTTCTTTCTCCTCCCTCCTAGAAAAGGCAGCACCGGAAGATAGTTTCAACCTTGACGCCGCAAAGGTAGAAGCTTTGCCGACTGATACGCATCCTGTTCTTCCATCCTGCTCCACCAGGGTCTCCTGTGGATGGCGGAAAATGGAAGGAAGAAGGGGAGTGATTGCCACATCCCTGTTTAGCCATCCCACATTAACTAGATCGAAAAGCAGGATGCAAGCGTTCCTAATCAGTAAACACGCAGGAAAGCGACTGGTTACCTTCCTAATCCGGATCCTAATGCTCTGTCAACTCTGCTTTCTCGCCTCACTCTGGCTTTTTCTATACTTCGATCACTGATGGGAGTTGAATTAATCCACTAATTGGCAGTGGGGGAAGTTTGAGTTGGATTCTGCATGATTCACTGTGTCTATCACAGATTCACAGAGTGAAGAAATTTCAGCAAGATTTCCACAAATGGCTAAATATGTAAAATTAGTATTGTTCTTATCTTCCTCAACCAACTGCTCCTATTTCATTACAATTACTTCATGAAACAATCTCATTGAATATACTACAAAAATCACATAGTCAATCCAAATCTCATTGAAAGATTAATCTAAAGAAAAATAGATAACTGTTTAGTCCCTTTCCATCTAAATTTTATTTTCTTAGACTTTGCTCCTCTGTTTAATGTAAATCTGGGAGCAAAAGCTTCCTCTTTAAACAAGTCAATTGTTCATCATTATTGGTTCCAGTCGTTGCACTCTGTTGCATCAGAGGAAGAGACGATCAAATCAATGAATTATTCAGTGGATTAATTTGGGAACAGTTTGTTTTTTCAAAAAAGGAAGAACGAAGAAGAAAACTGAGCTGTCTAAAAACATCCCTCCGTTCTCCAGTCCGTCATGTGCCTGGTCCTGCCAGTTCCTTGTCTTCTCCAGCGTCCTCCCATTAATTCATCTGATACTTGTTTTGCAGTGGATTAAATTCTTCCACACTGGTCTGAGAATGAGTTGACTGATCTGGGAAGGTAGCTTGCACGAGTGGACTCCATTCCATGCTCCTCAGCTCTGCTCTGCTCTGCACAATGATTTCACCACCCGTGTGTGTGACTGCTTTCACCTCTGCCATCCCTGCTCTTCCCTACTTTGTATCACAACTCACCTGACAAGCTTGTAAGCACCCTGCAACACTGTTCTCTGCCACCCCCCAAGATCATCTTTAATAACGTGCCATTACGATCAGTAACACAGGAATCATACAAATCTACTTCTGACTACTTTTGGCCACTTCTTTTGCAGGTACTTGGCACGCTATATCTGCCCTAAAGGGGTTACTTCAAACAAACTGTTTCAGGATGAGAACAAGGATGAGAAAGCTGAGTGACATGAAATGAAAAGGCCTGGCTTCAAAATCACACCACAAAGCATTCTTCTTCCATCATGAGGTTCCCTCCGTGCTACAGTACCTTCGCAACCAAACAAGCAAAGCAAAAGCTGCAGCAAGCAGCCTGTGCCTGTCCATATCATATCACACACACACGCACACTAGTTGTCAAGATTTAGCTATCTAATCACTGAAAAAAAAATCTTGAATTTGTTGTTCTTGGAGTGAAGAAGTTCTGACCTTCGTATTGTTGAATCTGGATGGAGTTAGAGCTCGGTAGAACGAGAGCGAGCTTCTTGGGTGACTTCTCTGTGTGATTTCCCACAGCTTTATTGAACTGCATGCGACTGAGACATGCGCCATGACTGCCGTTCAAGAAAGCTGTGGAAAACTACACAGAGAGCCATTTCACCACCTGCAAAGATTCAGCTCTGCTCCAAGAAATGGGGAAGGACGACAAAGAAGGAAGGAAGGAAAGAAAGAAAAAAAGAAAGGAAGGAGAGCCAAAGGCTTCACTGAGACAGAGCTGAGGCCGAGAGGTGGGTACTTATAGAAGTGAATCAGAGAGAGAGAGAGAGAGATCGAGGCAGATCCCAAGAAGAATAGAGGGTTCAGAAATTGATGCACTTGCCAGTAATTACAATGCATTTACACAGCAGGGCCGAAGGTGAAAGCCAAATTGGCTCCAAGGGGTCCCTTGTTTTGTAGGCATGTGGTGGTTTGCTGACAGATCTTGGCCCATCTGCACATCTGTTTCAGCAAAAATTGACCTCTTTGCCAGTAAAAAAAAGAAAGAAAAGTATGAACTCTGAGAAGCAAATGGGGAGGATCCTCGCTCTGAAGTAAGTAAGAGCACCACAATCTCCCTCCTCCAGTTCAGGCAGTCAGAAACAACAACTCGAAGCTGCAAAGCATGGAGGAGCTCGAAGCTCGATCGCATTTACTTAGATTTTCCAAGAACAGCGTCGCCAGACAACAAGGGGGATGAATGAATAGGGAACCACAAAAATAATTGTGCAGGACAAGACACAATGTTCTCTTTCACAGGACGAGAGGGTACGTCCCCAATCCGGCTGGCAATGCATGGAGGAGCATGGCCATGGTGGAAAACAAAGTTCGGAGGTAGAAAATGTTTTACAAAAAGCCTCCTCAGGTGTATATGATCAATACTTGCTGAAACAGACTCCTATGATCAAAAATTACAGATTGAGAAGTTTCTCAGATCGATTCGATGCTCTGTTTAAGGCTGTCATGATAAGGATTAGGCTGTCATTTTGAATCTTGTCACCTCTCCAACTAACATATTTTGTTGTTTAAGCATCTATCTACCATGTGTGAACAAAAGGGCTGTTGAGAGAAAGGACAAAGGCAGCTACAAGAGATGGCAAAAGGTGTATGAATTGGCTTGGCGAGTATTTGCCAACCACATGGCAGCGTCGTTGCGGGACTTGCCTCTATATATTTAGATTATAATATCATTTACTATACACGTTAATTTTAAAAATATTTTATTGACTATTTTATATAAATTTAGCTTGAGAAGCTTTTTCTTTATTTAATAATTGTTATATCGTTATGGAATGGCATGATCTGGTCCAAAAAGTTACGGTTCGGTTCAAGAAAATAACGCATCAGATAGAAGATTGACTTGGTCTCACGTCCTGATTTGGTGGTCTCGACTCGGTATTCAGATTAGATCAGGGTCCAGAACCCTACTTTGTTTCTTGCTTAGGTCTGGACTCAACGTCCGACCTCTTAAAGAGTGTTTCCTGCTTAGGTCTGGATTCAATGTCCGACCTCTAAAAGAGCCCAACTTCTATTCGGCATCCTACTTCGACCCGACATATTAGGTCAGGGCCTAGTACTCGACTCGCCCTCCAATTCGCGTCTAGACCTAATACTTGCTTGGCACCAGACTCCGAGCTCCGACTCCTTACTTCTCCTCCAAGTCTACTCAAGATTTTGCTGGGCCTTATGTCATCTTGGCCCCAATCGATTTCGACTTGGGCTCTTCCAGGTGACCATGTTTCATTCCCTCAGTGTCATACTTAATACTCAACTAACTCCGCTTTCATCATTTCTTCTAGTCAGCCAAGCAAGTTGCAGCCAGAAGGACACAAGCAATCATGTAGTAGGGTGGTTCACCTACTCTTTCATTAATAATGTGGCATGATGGTGCAATATATTATACAACTTTTCACTATTGCGGCGGTGATAAGACACCCTCCTTACTTAGATGAGACATCTCTTCTAACAAGATTCTCATTGACAGAATATTCTCCTCAATTACGATATGATATATATCTCTCATAAGTCCATATAACTCCCGCTCCTTTCAGATATAGGTACGTGTAATCATCGTATGCACTCAATTAACATCTACTTGTTTGTGTTCTCCTCCCTTTCTCCATACCAATAATTGAGTGTCAGAACAGTTGAATCAAGATATTCTTGACCTCCGTCCTCGCTCTCTTCTTCCTCTTGTAGTAGCTCGGAGTTCAATGAGACCATAGGGCTTGCCATCTTCCTCTCTTATCCTGTAGTAGTCAATTTATCAGTTAAATGTTTAGTGACTCATCCGAAACGCGATTTCAATAGGAACAATAATAAAGTAATAAATTACTCTTATTAATTAGTCAGCATTAAAATGAGAATATCACCAAAAAAATAGCCATTTAAATTTATGAAAATAGAATTCACAAAAAAGGGTTTAAATGAAATTATTCTCGATGAATTAGTTACCCAAAACGGACCGTGACGAATGAGACTGGTGGCTGGGATGGGGCGACGCGCTGCGTTCCCCGGTAACGGATTGGGTCAGCGGTTCTTGGAACGAAGGGTGACCTCGCGACAGCCGCACACGTGTGCGGACAGGAAGCTTTGAGAAACTCGCCAGCCGTCGATTTGTAGTCGCATCCCTGTTTTGATGACCCTTGTTCTTCCTGGAGGACCAGGAATCCCTGCCGCCCTCGTCCCAGAGCACCTTTTCCCACCTATTCAAGGTGCTTTACTGCAAGATTTCCTTTTTTTTGTTCATTGATTTGTCTTTTGATCTTTTGGATTTGTGCTGTGGCAACGGAAATGAGTGATCTCGAGACTTTGTTAGAGGTGGGTTAGTTTACGGTTCTAATTTGCAACTGGAGTAATTGTGGTTCGGGCATTTTGGATTAATGAATCTGGAACGCAAAGCTGTAAGTTTTACTGGTTATGGTGGTTTAAGAGGAGAAGCCATGATCGCTGGATTCCTTTTTTTTTGTCCTTTTGGATTGATTTTATATGATTAGGAGCGAGTAGTTGCTCAAGTGATCAACTTTTATGTTTTTTGTTCGGGATAGATATTATTTAGGAAGACTCGGAAGAGGCAATTTCGTGATATTTTGAGTTAAAACGAGAGATGTTTGTGCCTATGAATTCTGTCTTGGCAATCAGGATATTAGAATGATTGAGGAAGACTAGGATGAGGCAAGATTCTGACATTTCTGTGCGTTTGGATTTTGCCTAAACAATCAGGATCACAATCTGAAGTTTTTGCTGCTTATTGTTATCAAAGAAGTAATGGGTTTGATGTCTTGATGCCTCTGTGTCATTGAGATTGTCATTTATTTTAGTTAAATTTTCTCAATCTCTGTAGAGTTTCATTTTCACCAAGTACGATTTCCCAGCAAAGAATTGGAGTTTTGTAGGAGTCATCATGTGATGGTAGTTTATAGGCATGTTGGTGCTTGATTGCATTCGACTAAATACTTGGGTGTTTATGTAGCAGATTGAGGTCATGGTCATCTTGGTCAAGAGGAGAGAGAGATTGCTGCAGAGTTGGTAATGTTTAAAAACATGACAACGTGCAGAATGGAAATGTGTTGTGGAATTCAAGGGAAGCAGATTGGTGGATTCAATTTCCATGTCAGATTGTACAACTAATTTGGATCTTAAACTGTGGTTCAAGGACTATATATGGTTTCATCATTGAAGGAAAAGGAAATAGAAAAGGCACTTTTCACCACCTTTCACTGTCACATCTCAAGCACACCTGCAAATGTTCGATCATTTCATTTCACTTCATTGTGTATGCTTTTCTAGCAACAAATTTGTTATTTGTGAATTCTTAACTTCTTGGTCAGTCGACCTCTTTTTTAATTTTTGAATGGAACTTTACTTAATTTTATACTAGCTTTTGTTTCCTTGACAAACTATCAGATTCGCTTCACTTTGTGGCAGTCAATTTTCCTATTCTAATTGTAAGCAGTGACAAAGGATATTAAAATCTGCAATATATGCAAATAACATGAACTTCAAATAAGGTTTTGTAGGGTTGCAGATACACCTGGAAGAAAATATAAATTGATGTTCCTTGTTGCCCTTTCTTAATTCCCTTTGGTTGAATTTCTTTGAGGAGTTATTTGTCAACAACAGGATGGCAGTTTGTTTGCCTTATTTTGACCCTGAATATGAGAATCTGAATGAGGAGATATATGGGCCAAGGTCAGTTTCTTATTGGCCATGTACCACATAAATTTAATATTTGTCAAGATTCTTTACTTGATGACTTAAATACCAGTATTACAGGGTGTCTGTGGACAATGAATCTTGTGAAAAATGCACAGTGGTGAAGGTATGCGAATCCATGAATCTCAGAACTTTGTGCCTTCTTGATTAAACTAGGACATTTTATAATTTACTTCGTTTTGTTTATTTAGGTTGATAGTATCAACATACAGGGATTGTTACTTAAAGCGGTGCAAGTTATAACAGACATGGATCTCTTTATCACCAAGAGCTATATATCTTCTGATGCAGGATGGCTTATGGATGGTATTTATCTATGCCAATTGTCATATGGTTAAGTTTCATGATTGCATGATGACAGTACACATCTGTTGAGACTAAAGTAGGGAACTCGTCCTAATTTGTAATGGTTTGAGCTCAAGTGAGAACCGTTTTTGGTTGGAAGTCTTATGTGACTAGTAATTTTATGCGGCCTCCATCTTTTTGAAACAATGACAACCTATTATTTAACTGCAAACTCCTTACTCCTTCAAGGAAGGCATGTTACTTTCAACTGAATCTACTGGATTACAATTGCTTCCTAGATGCATTTGCACAACAGATTCAGCTAATGGGTTGCTATTTGTTTCTAAGAAAGCACACAAATCTCATTAGTGCCTTTTCTATTTGAAAACCCAGATTGAACTTCTCTTAGTAACTTATATCAGATAATTCCTCCTTTTGGGAGGGATTATAAGTTATAACATGCATTTAAATTTGCTTCTGAAATATTTAAGCTAGGTGCAGGATTTCAGCAATTATGCCATGATTTCTTTTTCTTCGTTGCAGTCTTCCATGTCAAAGATCTGTTGGGAAACAAAGTAAATGATAGAAAGATTCTCAGAAGCATACAACAGGTACACAGTCTGTGTGTAAGATAATTATTCCTTTCGTTCATCAATTTCATCTGAGTTGTTGTGAGTAGTTCGACGGTTCGATTTTGGCATCAAGCAGATTACTTTATAATAGAATTTTGTAACTTGTAATGTCTACATGTGCTGAAAATTTGTGTCATTTTGCAGGCCATTGGTCAAAAGCAAGAGAATAACAAGCAACGAGAAACCAAGAAGCTTGATACTTACACCAGTGGTAGTGAGGTTTCCATTGACTGTACAGCCATAGAGATGATTGGCACCAATCGACCAGGACTGTTCTCTGAGATCTCAGCTGCCCTCGCCGAGCAGAGATGCCATGTTGTTGAAGCTCATGCGTGGAGCAACAATGACTGCCTTGCATGTGTAGCCTACATCTCTGATGAATTCACTTCGACAAGCATAGATGACCCAAGTAGGCTATCCACTATCGAAGACCGTCTCTCCAACATTCTAGGGGACTCAATTGATGGCCATGATAGTACAAGTGTTAGAACATGTTCTCTTGGATGTGATAACTCAATGGGCCATGCTGAGCGCAGGTTGCACCAACTCATGTTTCAAAAACGCGACTTTGAATGCCCTCGCAATCCCTTGAACCTGTCCTCATTGTCTGTGAACATGGACGATTATCAAAAAAGAAGAAAAGCATTCGTTTCAATCGATCGATGTAAAGAAAAAGGATATACTGTTGTGAATGTTGAGTGCTTGGATAGGCCAAAGCTCATGTTTGATACTGTCTGCACGCTAACAGATATGCAGTATGTTGTTTTCCATGCCAGCATTTCTTCTTGTGGGAACTATGCTCGTCAGGTATGTTCAGTTGCATATACAAATTGTTTAATGTCAACTCCTGAGGCTTTACTCTTTCCTGATTTGGAATTGCAGGAATATTTTATTAGGAACAAGGATGGAAGCTCATTGATCAGTGAACTCGAGGTTCAACGAGTTGCTAAATGCTTGGAGGCTGCCATCGAGCGCCGAGTTTGTCAAGTAAGCTAGCCCTCTAAATACATAAACTTCATTCAGCAGTTTCTATGGTGTTCATATCAACCTTTTACCCCCGTTATCTGATCTAGCATATTGAAATATTTGATTTAGATCATTTCTGATGATAGACACAAGTAGTGATTTGTTCCTTGATCCATTTGCTTCAGGGGATTCGCATAGAGATCGACTTGCAAAACAATGTGGGAGTTCTTCCTTATCTCACCCGATGCCTCCGCGAGCACAGCTTAACCGTGACCCACGCAGACATTGCTGCGGACATTGCCACTCATGGAGAGAAGACCAAGAGTGTGCTCTACATCGAGGACATCTCCGGGAAGAAAGTTGACATGGGGGTCATGGAGCTGATGCAGAAGGAGATGGAGCCATTGGCGTTTCAGGTGAAGAACGATACACTGCCACAAACATG
>JBBMKF010000002.1:2333738-2353362 GCA_037834155.1 Curcuma caesia | reverse complement strand
GCACCCATTGCTATCAGGCTGTGGGAACAAAGAATTGGTTGTCTCTTTGATCGAGAGGAATATAAGCAAGTCGTATGATTCAAACATGATAGTGATCCTTGGGCTTTGCTTCATGGCGGGAACTTTTCAGTCGAGCCATAGTGTTTGCGCCGTGTGCAAATCCAACAGCTTTCTCGGTGAGTCTGCTTTTATTATCTCTTATCAAGATGTCAACTTTACCAGCAGTAGGAAGATAAAACGATCGAGAAAGTAAGTGGCTTCAGATTGGGAGGTTTGTTGCTGCAACTTGATGAATAACCCACTTATTGTTCTTGTCGCCTTGAGGAAACTTTTGCCTGGATATATTCAAATAATGGTATGGTGTTTTCATTGTGTGGTTTGTTTTGTTATGCGATGGAAGCCTGGAACTTCCATCTAAATTTCATACTTTTTCTTCGTTTGAGTTGTTGTGGACCAACTTGTATGTTGCATGAATTATCTGGTTTGATTGCAATATTAGTTAACTCGCGTGGCTTTATTGTCAATTTTATTGGCATTATTTTCTTCTCGTGCTACTTATGCGCTGGTTTTAAATTATACTGAATTAAATTAAACTATTAAAAAAACGAAATCACACAAGATATCGGTAAACTCTTTTTAATCAAGTACATGCATTGTACTGATTTAAAAAAACTATTTATTATTGTAACATTTGGGTTTGGCGCCAAATACATATGCTCTTTAATCTCAATTTATTTATTATTAAATTGGCGAGGTCTGAGCCTCGGTAAAATTATTATGGATTTGAATGATGAAAATAATTTTTTATTATGTAAAATAAGATTTTATATAATAAATCCAAAAGGGTCTAATTATTTTTTTTTTGAGATTTTGTATTGACGAAAATTATCGTCTTGAGGATAAGCAACAAATCATTCTTAGTGGTGAAGCATTCAAAATTTCCTTTTGCTTGTTCTTTTCACATAGCTTGATGGCCAAGATCATTCATAATTTGAAACAGTTGACTTGTTGGGTTGACTACCTAAATCGTTAGTTGTATACCAAAAAGATGAGAATTCATAGGGATACTAACCCCAGTTATCAGTAGGTCGACTTTTCCCATTAATGAATGCTCATATTGCTTAATGAGAAAGTAACCATGGGAAAATTTTCACGCCTTGCGATTGAATCCAGACAATCCATCAGACTCAATATTTTCTTAGTTTAACCAAAACTAGTCTCATCAACCTTTTCTTTTTAACTGATTAAGTACTTGTATATCAACTTAATTTTGGCACATCACACTTGAAAAAAATCTTGGAAGCAGAAATTGTAAAACTCATAAGTAAATGTCCGAAAAAAGTTTCTCAATGCATCAATCTACCTAGTAGCTTCGTCCCCAGTATGCCCACTTCTTTGCAGGCTTTCCTGAGGCAAAGCAAAGAGTGCCTGCAAATAATATGAACAAAAAAAATCATGATGGTCCAGTGGAGTGGCATTAGACATATAAAACAAATAAAATGATGATAAAGAGAGCACTAAAATTGTAAACCAGACGAAATCCAACAGTTTTGCAAGGGTGAACGAGACTTGATGTTGAAAACTGAAGCATAAATCATAATGTGGTTTTAACAAGGAAAAGATATGAAAAGAACAATACTCGTAAAAAAGAAACAAAACATATAAAGATGTTGATTCCAGCAAATTTTTTTCTTCACATCAAAGATCTACATGTGTGCATCAGAAAAGATCCGCTAAGGTTCAGAATAATCCTAAGCTCCAATAAGCTAGCTAATTACGTCTAGAGATGATACTCTTTTGTATCATGAACTTTGTAATCAAGATTTATCCACATCTCAAATCTTATAAAGAAATGTTAAACCATGTTCTTAAACCACTCATTTAGATTTGCAATGAACAAACACCTCAACTCAAACATGGATTAGCCAATTGTGATATCTAGTTTTCCATGCTGGATTTAGAAAATTAACTCACCAAAAGTGCCTTAGTTTATTGGGATCCTTTAGGAGGATAGAATTCAAGAAGAAAATTGCAAAAGCTTGAAACTAGCCTATAGGGTAGCTATGGAAGGTGTTATGTCAAGTTACTGGTGATGATTTAATCACATTCTCTCCTGAATCTTTCTTAATTTTGTAAAAAGCTATTTGCTTCCTAGATGAATAGGGTCTTCAATTAGGGTATGTAATCATGAGGTGTACTTTGTGGAGATCAACGTAAAAGTATAAGGGTACCTTCAGGAAGTCTTGGCTGATCAAATGGAATGCACAAGGACTTGGCAGCTCCAAGTTCACCCTTTGTTCGAGTTTTTACATCCTTCTCAACTTCCTGTAGATCAATGAACATAAACAACACCAGTCGTCAACTACAACATTCGACATTGTTAAAGAGGGCAAAAAACAGATAAGCAACATAAAGACAAGTTTAATTCTACAGTGGATCTTTAATAGGCCTGAAGCCAACTAATGTATACAACTAAACCAATAGAACATCAATATGATAAATAATGCAAACAGAACAAATGTTTTTTTGGAAAACAGCTGATGACAATAAATTAGTTCATCTTGTGAATAAATAAATAACAGCACATTGAGATGTTTCAGCTTCTACCCCTTGTACCATCCAAAAAAGTAACAATTTCAAATTAAATCATAGAAGATGCATGAATGGCTTATGACAAGAATCTCTTGATTATGGAAAAGGATGTACCTCTTCATCACACCAAGGAGCAAGGATCATCTTTTTCTCATTCAAAGCAGAGACAAACTCATCCCAAGTGTTGACAATCTTTATGCATGCATCTCTCTTCTGTTTTGCAGCATTAAACAAGCATTCCTGGATGCTTGTGAGTATCTCTTTCACTTGATCCACCAAAGTACCTGTTGGTATATCTGTTTTAGCACCATTGTCACGACGAACAACTCGTACCTGCAGAGTTGAATGTGAGATTTCTCACCTTTTAAATAACAAAATGATACAATGAACAAAATCCATGTGAAGATCATCCATGTGACTTGCAAAAATACTACAATAGAACCCCACTTCCATAGACAAAATAGTAACCTTTTGTCTATCAAACAAGGTTGTAACACACCACTGACAGTTTGACAACCGATAAACATATATATAGATGTGCTGGAACTCTCAATTAAATATCTAATTCTGAAACAGTGGAGATCCAACTCCAAGCGTGGAGATATTAATTCTTAAACAGAGGAGATCCAACTCCAAATGTGAAATTATCACCAAATATTAAGCCTCAAACCTAGGGTATGTAAGTGTTATTATATCAAAACAAGTAAAGAAGGGAAACAAAGCCCATGGAGACACTGAAGCATGAAATTGTTTAACGACTGCAAACAAGAGCATGAATGCATGTGTGAACTTCTAACTGCAACCATGAGTGTCAATGTGACTAAACTTGCAACTGCAATCACACACAGATTGAGTTTACCTGGTTATTTGCTAAATCCTTTGGTCCAATTTCAATCCTCAAAGGAACACCTTTCATTTCCCAGTGTGAATACTTCCAGCCAGGGGAATAGTTATCTCTCAAGTCAGTTTCAGCTCTGAAGCCTGCTTCACAAAGCGTCTTAACTGTTGATGAGCAAGCATTAAAAATAGCATCTGTATCTGCATCCTTGTATGGTACAGGAATGACAACAACTTGTACTGCTGCCACTTTGGGTGGTAAAACCAAGCCTTTATCATCTCCATGGACCATCACCATAACTCCAATCTGCACAAATCTGAATATTAGGAAAGGCAGACACTCTAGCAAAGTGTATGTCAACCAGGTGCCAGTTGCTATCGAGAACAGCAATAGTGGGATGACAGTACATAAAGCCACGGATTGCTGACTAATTATCAATAGGCACATAAAATCTCTCAGAAGAAATAAACCATTAAAAATCAAGATCCCTTCATCAAAAGCAACGTGCTATTAATTTTCTTCAAATAAAACATCTCCAAAAATTTTGAACCCATGACTTCGGATGTAGGATTTGGGGCATCACATTTCATGACCCAATTGCAAGAGGATGTATTGTGGCTGGTTAGTAACATTCAATGGAAATGTACAGTAGTATACTTAACACTGTAGTATGCTAATCATCCGATAGCAGTCTGGGCTTCTGGCAAATACTAATTTGCTTATACTAAGATAATCCTCATGCATCAAACAAATTTTTCTTACTTTGTATGTGCAGACAAGCCTCATACTTGGTGCAGTCAAAACTAAGTTCAGAAATTCAGAAACTTAAACAATACACGTTTAATCACTTAGTGCACTTACAACCAATGGGTCAGCAACAGAAATGCAGATTATCTGCCTTTTGTGCTTTCAGATGAAAATTGATCTATATTATACTTGAAATATGACATAAATTACCTGAAAATGATAAATGATCAATTCCTATGATGCTTCTTTTGCAATTATGAAGTTTTTAAATTATAGTTGGCAGATCAATCTCCAAGTTCAACTATTAATTGAAGTACCATGAACTTGGCCCACCTTGAACAAAAGCATACAATGATCACAAACTTCAAGAACTTACTATTAAAAGACTCAAATAAACTTCAAAAACTGTATGGCGTGCTTCATTTTCTTGTTTACAAGAAATAGTTATTGCCTGAACAAATTGTCTATGCCAGTAGTAATGTCACAATATAAAAATAAATAAAAGTAGACCATTAGAAAGATGCAAGAATGAATATTTCAATGCTAGGATTAAGCTTCCATACAGATAAATTATCTGCAACATCAGATGTGCCTAAGATCATCAACAAAGAAGTAGGATAAAAAAATACCGTTCGAGTAGTGTATGCCCAAGAATTCTGCCAGACCATAGACTTCTCGCCCTTCTCATTCTCAAAATTTATCTCAAACATCTTTGCAAAGTTTTGTCCCAAGCAATGTGAGGTTGCACCTTGTATTCCACGGCCAGTATTTGGAATAAAGGCCTGGAAGATTGTCAATAATTCTTAGAAAACTAGGAAAAGTGTTTTTTTATGCTTCAGGCAAAAGGCACTGCTTTTGATTAATAAATCAACCATCTAGTATGCAGAAAGAGAATTGCAGATAGAAATAATCATTAGTACCTCGACAGTGGTAGTATAATAGCCACCAGCAAACTTTTCTAATTCACTTTTCCTACCCTTAATAATAGGAACTGCAAGGAACTCTTCATATATTTTCCTATATAATTCCAAGATTTGAAGTACCTGAAACAATGACATAGGATTGAGGCTAGCTTTATCGACAAACTGGCTAATTTTAAAACAACTATGAGTTTCACACAGATTGCATGTCATGCCACTTTCAACTAGAACTATAACCAAAACACAACTTTGAGAATCCAATATGAGCACCTGAAGAGGGCTTTTTTGAGGCTCTTAGCCTTTACAACATATGATATCAGAAAAAAAAAATCAAATGGATGAAACCAAACAATCTATCAGCGGGTATAAAAGTTTTTTTTTAAAAAAAATCCAATCATATTTGATTTGGATGTCTTATCATTGAGTTATTCAGTGGTTGTTAAGTAACACCTGAGAATACCTTCATCATAGTGATTACATCAATTGTCAACCAATACTCAGATAACCATACTTTTTTTAGCCAACATGGCTAATTACTATCACACAGATGTACTACTCAGGTACCTCTTGATCTGCTTCAGCTTGAGTTGCAAAAGCTGTATGCCCTTCTTGCCATAGAAATTCTCGGCTCCTTCAGATAAGAAAAATATGACCACAGTCAGTTAAGAAGACAGTGCCTAAATCCCAATAAGAAAGAGACAACTCAGACAATTGTAGAGAATCTCATTTTTTTAAAGATTTAGCACATTGTACAAAAGAATAGTTAATATTAGATGTCATTTCACCAAACTATGGAATGAGTATCAGTAACAAAATCAAATTTCATTAACAGACGTCACTTGTCTCAATACTACATATTTGTTTTTTGCTTTAACGGTTCAAATGAAGGAAAGAGTTTTCTCCAATACATACGATAAATGAAGGAGTTGACATGGCATGGGCAAATTCATTGACATCTAATTGATTTGAAAAAAAAAAGACTTTAAAGTCTTGTTCCAGGCTGATCTTTGGTTGGAATGATACATGTTGGAGTTGTGTTGATCATGATGCCTATGCTTGTTCCCAGCCTTAACAATAATGGAAAGAAAAAGACTTCAAGAATTGGCCAAGGGGTCGTATGACAAGCCTTAAGTCGATAGAAGAAGGGCGAAGGAGGAAATACGAATCAAGGAAGAAGCCTTGTCCTGCTGCTAGAAAAAGTCTTGCAACTATCTTAGCGAGGATCCTCATTTGCCACTTGTCACTGGAGGAATCTCATCTTCTCGACGAGAAAGAAGACACGCTTCTATCATTGCTAGAGAAGAAATTGTTCACCACCCACATGTCACATTGTTGTTGGAGGATAAGGAGCACTTCACGTCAAGGAAGACATTGAGGGTTTCGATGTCTCAATCTAGTTTTTTGTATTAATCAATGGGTGAAATGAGATGTTTCACTTGTGATGACCAATGTTTTAAAAGGTGTTTCCAGACAACAGGCTGTCGACCAACTGCATAAAGCTCATATCTAAATGCAAGGGCATATGTCATCAAGATTTTAAAATTCCAAAAATATTTTTGATAATAATTATTAACACATACTCAACAAAGTATAATAATTGATCTATTTAATTTATAATTCCACATAAAAAATTCGTACAATGCACTATACAACAATGAATACATTATATTTATTGGAATATGATTAATTATAAAATATTTATAACTTGAAAAAATAACCACTTAAGTAAGCCCATATTAATTTATCAATTTTTATAATCATGAGTTAATCAAAAAACCATGACATAAGTGCTTGAATCTTACTTAATGGACCATATATCATGTACGACCACTTGTCCAAAACTCCTAGACAACCAGCCATATGTGGCTGGGCCACTTTTTCAAACATTGGCATCGATTAACATAAAACATTTCTTTGTGAAAAAAAGGTACAAAAAGTCATATGGTAGATTTGGTAGTTGACTCACCCATATCCTCTTCTTCACCCATCACCTCAACACCATCATTCTTATCATTCACTAAGCAGCCAATGGCTTCCTCGTAAGGAGTTCACTAGTTTTTCCTTCCTTGTCCTCTCGTTCCACCATCCAACCAATGCCCTTCAAATCACCTACTACTTTCACTATCCATGCATATTGTTGATCTATAGCTGTTTGATCACTAGACCCTTCATCAGGCTGGCAAGATCTTCTGATCATTCACTTAGCAGCCAATGGCTTCCTGGGTGAGGAGTCCACTAGTTTTCACTTCCTTGTCCTCTCATTCCACCATCCAACCAATGCCCATCACACCACCTACTACTTAAACTACATCCTTGCTGACATTGTTCATGTTTTCACTATCCATGCATATTGTTGATCTATAGCTATTGGATCACTAGATGCTTCATCAGGTTGGTAAGATCTTCTTTGCTGTAGGCATAGCCACCCAACTCACTCCATCAGATTGGCACACAGGCAAAGTACACCTCCCTTGCACTCCTTGTCAAATTCCTCTAAGATCCTGGTTGAGTGACAATTATATGGCAACAATTATTCATGGCTCATACTCCACGCAGCTCATCGTGGTGGTGTTGTTGTAAAGCCTATCAGGGATAATCTAGGCCCTCGCATGTGTGATGCACAGGGCGATGACTCAAATGGTCCACATGCAATTGACATAGGAGGGATCACCACAACAACAGCAGATGTTAATGCCAAGTGTATGCTCAAGGAAATCTTAAAAGTATTCATGGTGCCCTTAGGGCGTACACCAAAGGTGGGTGCATGGTATTGTTGGCGTAATGGTCAGGGGTCGATTCCCAGGAGGTGATGACCTGCGTGGTCAACCCCACCATGACCCTAACTCCTGTGTACCTGAATGAACCTCCCTCCATATCCATTGGGCCAGCTCTAGAGGGGTCGTTGAGGTAACGGATCTACCTTTTTTTAAAAGTATTCATGGTGGTGATTATCATGATAGCACGACTGTGATGTAAATCTTTGTGGCAATGCAAGGATGTATTAAGCAATGAGCTGGTGGTGGGAAACACCAATGAGCTCTCATTCTCTTGGGACAAATGATGGAACTCAACATGTGGGGATTGGGTATATGAGCGCACAACAGAAGGGGTTGAGAGGGCGCTGAAAAGATGCACCATATTTCATTATTGGCAAACCTTTGATAACATTAATCAAGCTGCATCGATGACTTGACAAAAGTTTTAACTGGCATTTAATTAGAGGTTAAATCTACTACAACTTAAATACTTTTGAGTCTAAAATTGTTACAAATTTTGATTTTGGCTAAATACATAGAAAATCCCTCATTGTTTAAACCAAATTTAGGCACTACAACGTTAAGGATTTAGAAATCTCAAATACATGTTTATGAAGAAGTTAAACTCAAAGACTTCAGATGACAAGGACCTGATTCATGTGAAGTCAAAAAAAACATGAAAAATACCTGATAAAAGGAGTAGGGTGGCTGAATTCCCATCTAACAACATTGCACCATTGGTTAAGCTTCAATGGCAAATCACGATGGCCCCTGATCCATTTTGAAAAATATGGATACATAACAGTCTCACTTGTGGGACGTATTGCAATAGGCACTTCCAACTCAGATTGTCCAGACTTGGTCACCCATGCAACCTGCAAGAAAGAACAATGGTACATGGTCACATGGACATTGAAGATACAAAGAGTTGAGAACAAAAACTAACTACGATAATCCAAAAGATCCAACTTCAAGTGTCAGAAACACTTAAAATTTATTATCATCACATGAATGCAACACTAAACAAGCTACAACAAATACAGGATCTATAGTCAAACAGAACCATCCTTAATCTATCAACAAATTAATTCAATATACAAAAAATGATCCTGTGTGCTTGTGCTATTATGCATCACTGCTAAACAAACAATTGATGCTGGTCTTTAATATATAGCAGGATTTTGATTATAAAACTTTCCACTTTATTGTATCACACAAAAATATTATCACCATCAAATGCAAAATTAGCATGAAATAATAATCACCAAACTCTAATATAAGGTTTCAGTTATCAATTACTATAAGACAATGACAAAGTAAGAAAATGAAAACCTTTTGTATACCCATTTTTGGACAGAAAAAAAGTTAAACATGAAAGTTAAAGATTGATTGCTTGTCTCAGTGTATACAAAGATAACTTCCCTTCAATTATTGATGTCTTTTCAATATAACTGACATCCACAACAATGTTACAATATACTATGTCAAGCTAGACATCCATGATACTGAAAAGAAATCTCCTCCAGATCTCCAACCCCGTATCCACATTACTACTATACCAAGATGCTCTCTTACTAGTGCCTTCTTTCTTTCTTTCCACTTTTCTCTATGTTTAATCAATCCCTTGGCTATAGTTTGAAAAGGCACCATCAATATTTCCCCCACAAAAGAGAAAGGAAAGAACTGCTACTTTTACATCAAAAATGAATTCAAATTCACTAGAGATATAGCTCCATAAAATAAGCTAAAAATTTTACCTCAGGAGCAAAACCTTCAATATGATCCTTTTCCCTTTGAAGGACATTTTCAGTAACGAATAGAGGGAAATAAGCATTCTTGATGTTCATCTTTTTTATTTCAGCATCAAAAAAAGTCTGCATGTAAGATACAATAAATTTCACAAATTAAGAAATAGAAATATACAACATGCCACTGGTATTTATTGTGCCGATCATTGATGGGACTAATTAGAAGACGATGTCTAAGAGAAACAGATGCTAGAACATGAATCTGAGTCTAACACTTACTTGTAAGGTTTCCCAAATGGCCATTGACCATGGTCTCAAGATGTAGCAACCAGATATGTCGTAGTACTCAATCATTTCACTAGTAACAACAACCTGACGGGAAAAAAGAAATAAATTAGTGCCACGACGATGAAACAATACACGACAATACAAATTTTTATGCACGCGTACACACCTCAGAGTACCATTCACCAAAATTCTCATCTTTCTTGTAGGTCAAACCGAGTCCAGTTTCTTTCTTCACCTCCTTCTTCTTTGATGCTGCTGAAAAAATTACAACAAATATACATTCAAATTTACATTATTTCAGAAAATAAAACGTATATACATGTCGTAGTAACACGTACTGTTCTTGGTGTTGGACTTGGTGGCCATGAATCTAGACAAGTAATTGCCCGATTTGGTGACCCCTGGAAGAAAAATGAGAGCAAACCTCAGAGACCTGGAACGCCAATCGGTGAGGCATAAGAGCACAGATCCGAAGCCTACAAAGATCTAGATAAAGAAGGAGAGGCCGTCACCTCCAGTAGATGCTCGGCTTCGAGCTGAGAAGAGACCAGAGACGAGCGCCTTGCCGAAGACCTCCACGTTGAAAGCGAGTGAGACACCGAGAGAGGTAAACCCTAGGTCTTGATCGAGCAGACCTTTTATAGGCGGCCCAAATAAATCGAGTCCATGCGATTGAAAGAGAAAATGGGCCGAGGCCCATATAATTCTGGGCCTCCGTGGTTGTAATACTCTGGGCCCCCAATATAAATTGAGGTGGTCTTTGAATCGGACCACCCGAATTCTTCTCCATGTGTTTCTCACGTGACTATCGGTCGCTTTGACCTGTTCCTTCTCCATTTCCTTTTCGAGAAATCTCGGCCATCTCGAGGCTCGAGAGATGGGCGGCGGACGGCGGAGGCCCAACAAAAACGGCGGCAGAGGCCGGGCACAAGCTGCCGGTGCAAATACTTTCTCTTACGGCCATGCAGGACTTCGGGGAAGACCCGGAGGTGGCTCTGACGCTGGTCGGGCGAGGACGGATGGAGACCGACGGATGCGTGGGCGGGCGAACGCCTTCCGGTACACCTACGCCCACGCGGAGTCCTCCGGCGGAGGAGACGACCCGAGATGCCCGATCCTTATCTCTTGCTCCCGGGATGCCCCGCCTACTGAGGCCTTCGTGGATCCTAGCCCGTGCGTGCATCTTGAATCTGAGATCCCTTCCTACGAGTACCATCCTTCGGTAGTGGGCGGTCTGGGATTAGGATATCACGGGGAGGAGGTGGATGCGGAGCAGGAGGATGATGCAGACACGTTGGGCTTGGATTTGGAGATGATCGGAGGTGTTGGTTTAGGTTTTCGCCATGCTGAAGGAGGAGGAGGAGGAGAGGAAGAGGAGGCGGAAGAAATATTGGGGCTTGGATCTTTCTCAACTCCAGAAACCACAAAGAATGTGAGAAATGAAGGCTACTTGTCGATTGGAGGTGTTAGGATCTACACTGAGGACACTTCATCACCAGAAGAGGAGATTGTCTTGTCTAACGATGATGACAGTGATGACGAGGATGCAGATCAGGTTGAGGACGGAATGCTTGATATTGTGGAGTCTTCTGATAACGAGGAGGATATGGAGGAGTCTTCGCAAGGAGATAGTGAAGAAGATGAAGAGGATGATTCTTCGTCTGAAGGAGGTAGTTTGTCATCAGATAGTGATTCTGATATTGATGACGAAGTTGCACAAGATTATTTGGAAGGAATTGGAGAAGATGTGGAATTATTGAATATTGGCTCTCTGGAAGCTGCAAATTTGGATTCATCTGATGAAGATGGTTTGCCGAAATCTGGGAAAAATCTTAGCAAGCATAGAACCAAGTTAACAACGATTGGTTTGATGAATTTATCTTCAGAATACGGCATGAAGAAGCCCAAAGCAAAGAAACCAAAGGGACACATGCGACATAGTACGGGTTGGCCTGCAGCTGATGTTGGAGTATCAGCAGTTGAGGATTTCATATTTTTAAAAGACTCCAGGGCAGCATTGCGAAAAAAGAAGTCATCTTCTGATCTTTCACGATCATGGCCACGTGAATCTGTTACTAGAAGGAAAAGCAATGTTCCAGGTAGCTCTTCAGCTTGATCGCCTGCTAGTGTGATCGGTTTATTGCTAATTTTGGACTTTATTGCAGGGGGAAAAAAGAAGTATCGCAAAGAACTGGTTGCTGTGAAGCGCCGGCAACGTATGATCAATCGAGGTGTTGATCTCGATCAAATAAATTATGTGAGGCCAATTCTTGTTTGTGCATTAAAATTTAGGGAGCATAGCAAATTTGTGAATTAATGTAACTGTAAAATCATCATCATCATGTGTTTGTTTCAACTATTTGTGCTTTGAATCTCGTCTTTTCATTGCACTCTATGTGAGGGTATATCATGGCCAAACCTTATGGAAAATAGACTATGAATCTTGAAGTAGCCTTAAGCTACAATAATTTTTTTCAAAAAACACATTTCTGTCTTTCTTTATATGATTTTGTGTTAATGGCACCTATGGGGGAAGTTTAGTAATCATCCCTAAAGGGAAATATTAAAATCATCCTCTGCTTATTTATTGATTTTATTACCAATTAAAGAGCTATGTGTTATATTGCTCATATTGGGCAATGTCATATCCTCCTATTATTGACGTTCCATATCATGGATAATTGACAATGTCCAGTTTTTTGGGCTCTCATGGTGATCTATAACATTACATAAGATTCATGTATATGCCATTTTTAGAAATATTAATTCTGCTAAACAGATCATAGGTATTGATTTTATGTAGAAATAATGAACAAGCGGCTTTACACATGTTTATATGCAGAAACTTAGACAGTTGGTGGTTAGTGAGGTTGATATGTTCTCGTTCCAGCCAATGCATGCACGTGATTGTTCTCAGGTATGATTTGTTCTCTGTCCTACTCGTTCAAGTACACACAAGTGATCCTCCTCATTCTTCCCTTCTTTTGAGGAAGCATGCTCTTACGTCTTATCCATTTTTTGTTAATGCAAATTCATTTGTCAATGAACAAAGTCATGGTGCATTTGATTTTCTTCATCAGGTCCAGAGACTTGCATCCGTATATCACCTGAAGAGTGGTTGTCAAGGCTCAGGCAAGAAAAGGTTGTTTTGTCTAATTTTCTGTCCTCGATAATTATTAAACTCATTAGTAGATAACTTTATTTCTTCATGCCTGAGTTCCATCAGATAGATAGGTTGACTATGTAAATTGTAATATTACTGAGAAATGGTTTGAGCCTCTAAGACATTATTTGTCAGTGCCAGTGTTTGTTTCAGTTAATCTATTAGACATAAATCAATCATCGGACTGAGATTATTATTTTCAGATTTGTGACAGTGAGCCGGACTGAGAAAACATGTCTTCCTTCCATAAGGGACAAAGTTAGGCTGGATAAGGTACTTGAGTAGAGATATTTGATAATTCGGTTAGTTATATTTTGATATTCTGGTTGATGGATCTCCTTTGTATAATGAGTTTATTGGGAAAACATACTTAACACTTAGCTGTTAATCCCCTAGATCTCTTTTAATGGATGATTGTGTTTTTGTCCAATGATGTTCTTGTTGTACCATTCAGTTGCTGGGCCCCAGTGTCGATGAAGTTGATGACTTTGTTGTTGGCGCACGTGCCAAGACTGAGTCTTGGAGAAGAACCAAAGCAAAGGGTTCCATAACACACCAGACTCACCAGAACCAGTCTGCACCAGCAAAGCTAGCAAATGGAAGCGGAAGACGGTTTCAGAAGCAGCAGTATTCCAAACGACCTGTCTCATTTGTTTCCTCCGGAGTCATGCAAGATGGTACAGAGAAAGAGACCCCTGCGATGGATCCAGACACTAGTATCGCCACCTCACATGCAATGGTTACAAACACTAGCTCAAACATTGGTGCATTTGAGGTGCATACAAAGGGCTTTGGCTCAAGAATGATGGCCAAGATGGGATTTGTGGAAGGCTCTGGGTTGGGGAAGGAAGGACAAGGCATTGTTCAACCAATCGAAGTAGTGCAGCGTCCCAAATCGCTTGGACTTGGCATTCAATTCGAGGCTGAGACAAGCGTCACGAAGAACAATGGACAAGGAAACTCAGAGACAGCGGGAATCGGTGCCTTTGAGAATCACACAAAAGGGTTTGGGTCGAGGATGATGGCGAAGATGGGTTTTGTTCCTGGCACAGGCTTGGGGAAAGATGGCCAGGGGATCACCACCCCCTTAACCGCAGTCAGGCGGCCAAAGTCACGAGGATTAGGTGCCAAAACATCTTAACTGTTGCTGAACTACCAGTGTTTAATTTCCATTTTAAAATTTACGTTTCTATCTTAGGACTACTTGCACATGCCTTGTCAGACAACAGTACTGATTTATGTTATCAAGTGGAATATTTGTTCATTTTCTAATAGTTTGTAGAAATTATATTATCCATCTGTGAACATGTTCTACTTGTGGTGGTCTAATCTATGATACAATTTGCTGTTTCAATCGATAGTGGTGCTGTTTTTTCATTTTGGAATGGTATAGTAGTAAATGCATTATTAGTTCTATATATTAATCATTATCAGTTTATTGAGATGAAATTCACGTTCTTTTGTTTACTTACATTCAGACATTCTAGTCAGGCTTGTTGTGAAACTTCAGGTGGGAATTTACTGATAGCATTTTGTTATTCAAAACGAAAGGTTCTACTATTTTTTTCTATAATTTTCCATTTGTTTCATATTCTCACGAGTGACAATAATTAAATTTATCCAAAACGTGAATTGAGAGATCAACCAACATCTGCATTAATCTAGAATCATGCACAACAAGTTTTAATATACAACCAGAGTCTTTGGGCAAATCGTAATATCTACAGTGCTCTCATGAACACACTCACAAAGATGGGAGAGGGAACAAAAATAAAAGGAGCTCACAATCTGAGCTGCAACATTGACTTTGATTTTGAATGCATCACAATAAACTGAACAACATGACACCGAATCAAGATCCTTTGAGACATTCTTCAGCGGGTTTAATGATACGAGTATGCCTTCCCCTTCTTTCAGAAGTTTGCCTCATTTGCGACTTTAGCAAAGTTTACTGAAAGCATATCTTGCTGTTGTGATGAGGGAACTGATGCATCCCAACCCCAAGAAACTTCAACTTCTTCGTCACCAAGACTCTTCGTTGTCAATTCTAGCGCAGACTCTAACTCTGCTATTCGCTCCTGTTGCCTTGTATTTATTAGTTCATACAATCTTCTCTCTAGTTCCCTTGCGGAGACGCCACCGTGAACATTGTAGTAATCTTCTTGAGGGTCACCATTTTCGGAAGAACTTGAGCTCCCATAGGCTATCTGTATTTTTTTCCATCAATGAAGATATTAGCATTTTGTTGAGAAGGGATGAAAGATAGATTAGACAAAGCAGATTTTTATATTGAGAGCATTTCTCAAGGCACGTTATCTTATATGTAAACAAGAATACTGCAGGTAAATCTAATGATTTCCATGTATGATCTACACTTGAACATGTCTTCCTTGATTCAGAGTGCAATTAGGTGGATACACCTAAGGAAAACCCTTGTTAAAGAAATAGGCATGAATCCTATCAGGTTCCGCATGTGCTAACTACTAAATTTTAAGTTATTCAGAAGGAAATCATATTGCACGTTGTTTTTCCAATTTCTCATGTTCCAGGAATAAACAAAGATCAAACTGAAATGAATGTTTTGAATTTTTTTACTACGAAACCAAGTATAATTGACTAAGCATGGTCTAAAAATAATAACTCAGACTATTTCCTGCCAGGAATCTTAACTATCATATGGAAAGAAATTTGAAAAGGAGAGAGAACTTCAGCATGATGGGGGGAAAAATGTGGCATTTATTATGATCACAGATGTATTTCTTGGCATATGTATAAGTATACCTCAAGTTTTGCTTGTTCTGAGAGAGTCGTGGAGTCATTTCCATCCAAGCTGAGCTGCAGCTGTTCTAGCTCGAATGCTAGCTCTGCTTCCATTTGATCCATGCTCTGGCTCCTAATGTGATCATTCAAGTGCTGCGACTCCACGGTAGACTTCTTTTCTTCCAGATGAAAATTTGCTCCATGATCTTGAAATGAGATATTGTTAAATTTACTAACAACCCCACTACAATCTGATGAAGAGGCAAATTCATGGCCTGGATTTAGGATGCCAGAAGCAACGTGAGTTTTTGCAACTTCACTTCTGATATCTTTAAGAAGCATTTCCATTTGAAAGTGGAGGTCTTTCATTCTGTTGAATTCAGTTTCCCACCTCGATAGGGCAAAAGCAATTCCAACTCCCATTCCTAGATTAAAAGATATCTCAGGTTTCCTACCTGGGTTAAGCATTCATATTGTTCTGGTCAGTGCGGCCATAAACAGAATGTCATTCATATAAAAATTGTTTCTTGTTAAAACTAAGACAAGGAACCAAGATGTATATTGATTAGAAGGGGTGAAATGAATCTTGCGCCACACAGAATCACCAATACAGATCGAGATACTGCACTGACACTTAACAACATAAACAGGTGAATATGATGAACTAACTTTTTCTAAAGAAAGATGATGAACTTCAGCTAGGCCACAGAGAGCTTATGCTGGTGTCAGTGGAGAACTGCATTAATTTAGCTGTCCATTATCCACATAGTTTATCAAAGCAAATTCAAAAACCTATATCTAGAGTTCTTGCAAAGGATAGAACCAATTCATGGTGTCCAAGCACTTCTAAATCTAAGTCAATAATTTCTCAAGTAAAATTAGCAAAATGATTTGACATGAAAATAATTGTCCTGGATTTAAAGAGATCAAATGGATGATACCATGCAATCACTTTTGATGTAGGCTCTTGTAGTAGAAATAAATATTTTTGCATCTTTCTAGAACTTCAGTTTAGCAAGTTTGGTTAACAAAGAACAATTCTCAGCTAAAAACTATGAATTCACCTCAATTTGAAGTTACCATTATATGTTTTTTTTACTTAACTCAGTTGAACAGCCTAAAACCTAGCTTGAACCAACCTCAGAATCGATAGGACTTTGGCAACTGCAAGCACTCAAGTGATGCTTCAATAGGCAGGCTAACATCTGATCCTTTGATCCAAATTGGACAAGAGATACACAATTCAGACAATAAACAAGAAAAAAAAATGAAACATAACACTTGTAGGATCGATACGAGTACTCCATTAGAAAAAGGTATCAGTATCTATGTTAAGAATTCTTGAGGAATTTCTACTAATCACCTCTATCAGGCTTCATAGAAAGGGCAAGTTTTTGAAGGTTGCTGAGCAGAATTTGAAGCAATAACAATAAATCAAACATTCAAGCTGCAACTACAACCATGTAGGAATAGACAAAATCGATCTGCGCAACATACCTGGGACAAGCTCCATCGACCCAACGGTAGCGTCTCCACCGACCTCCTCCGCCACCTTGGAATCAAACGACGCCGACTTTTCTACTCCATCCTCCTCCCGCAGCATCTCCTTCCCTTTCCTCCTCGAATGCCGACACCCTAGCAACGGCGCCCGAGGCGATCTCGGGCTGCCCTCCCCGCCGCCCGAACGCTTCTTAAAAGACGAGAGATGTCGAAAGAGGAACTTCCGCGAGGCGGACGCAACGGGGCAAAGTTTGCGCCTTGGCCGATCGACTCCGCCCAATTCGTCCGCATGCTCCTCCTCCCGCAGGCAATCCTCGATCCGCATCCTCCCCGCCATCCCCCGCGCCTCGGTCCCCCGACCATCGGCGCCAGGTCTCGGGGCGGCGGCGCCACTCCCCTGCCTCGAGGAGTCCCCCATGGATTCGAGGAGGCGGTCCGCTCAGCCGGGGCGGGACGGCGTCCTTTAGAAGCGAGAAAAGCGCGTTGAATGTTTTAAAGAAAGGGACAGATCACGAATCTCGGCGCAATCCGACGATCAAAATGGCACATCCCACCGGTCTGATGGGAATTCGAGGATATATTATGGAACGGTCATTGGAGCGGATCCATGTTTTCAAATTAAAGACCGAAATAAATAAATAATTGATGGGGATCAGTTTAATGATTAGTCAAACATGTCAATTTAATTTAAGCACCTGGAGTTTCATTTTTCAATTTTGCCCCTAATTTTTATATGTATAAATGGCAATATGTGAAAAATATTTATTTGTAACTAATAAAGGAAAAAAACATCGAATGTTTGACTAAAAAACAAATTTAATAATCGACACATCTGGAAGGATGCCAATTTATTGGAACACTAAGGAACAAATAGTCACTTTAGTCCCTAAACTTTGGGAATAATAAGTCAAGGGCTGAATACAAATAATTTTTAAAATTATTTTGGAGATAGGAAATGGTCAATAATGTTGAATAGAAATGTCAACGGCGGTGGAACTTGGAAATGCAGCGCAGTCAAACAATGATTATGCAACATTTGAATTTTTTATTATTATTATGAATGGACTATTGAATTGTTTTATTTTTTAAAAAAATCATCAACAAATCGAATTGGAATTATTGTAAAACATTCAAAATAAAAAAATAAAAAATAAAAAATAAAAAAAGAAGGAAAACCTCCAAAATCGGATTAGTGTGAATCAGCACAAGAGTATTGTTGAAAATGAAAGAGACAATCTTTAGTTTTGTCTATATCTGAGTTCCATGTGTAAAAAGAAGAGAGATTCAAAGAGGAGCAACAAAATTCAAAGTTTGGCAATGATTTCTAAGGTGAAAAAATGAGTAATCTTCTTTTTCTGGTGAAATCTACTACTACAACGGTTTCACATGATGGATGTCATGATCATCTGTAAGGAAGTAAATCGAAAAGCTACAGTTCGCCACGACGGAGGAGAGTATTGTCTTAACTTCGTCAAGATTCAAACCTTTATTCTCTTCTGCAATTCTATTCCGTCGTAACCAATTCAACTATACATCGGGAGCAATGAGTAATCTTCCTGTGTTTTGTTCTTCGTCTATTTTTGATGCACATTTCTACCTTGTGTTTGGGATTCAAAGAGGAGAACCACAAACCAAGCGAGTGATTATTACCTCCGAAATTGATAGAGTACTATCGGAATGAGCAAATCAATTGGCTCCGAACTCCGAAGGTTCAATCCACTGCAATTTAGTGAAGCGGATCAAGAGCTGCCTTCTTCCAGGAGGTGAAGCGAGATCGAAGACTACAAAAGCTGGTCAAATAAATTTTTAAATACATTTTTTTAACTAACCAAATCAATTAAATTTTTAAATAAAAATCAAATAAACTGAACTAATAAAATATCAATTAATTTAATTTTTTGATAAATTAATCGAGATAAATAAAATTTTAAAATATTATAAAAAATTTATCAATTAGTTAAGAATTTTTAAATATATTTAAAATTTTAAAAACTATTTTTTAATTGTAATTAATTTAATTTATTCAGTTTATTGGATTTAACTGAATAAATGAAATTAATTAATTAAAAAAATAATCGAAATTTCGGAACGGAATTTTTAATTCGGTTGGTTTTAACGGAATTTTTGCGTCCTATTTATGCTGCAGTGGAATTCAATTTCGCTTCGGGTTGAATTTCCCAATCTCTGCAGATCGCTGTCGCCGTGATCTTCGCCGGCGGTACGGGTACCCAAGTACCTCTGCGCTTCCCAAGCCCCGCCGGTAAACCTCCACGCCGTCACTCGGATATTCTTTTAGGTCACCTGCGAACGGA
>JBBMKF010000002.1:2287547-2316036 GCA_037834155.1 Curcuma caesia | reverse complement strand
ACTTACTGGTCTGATTGTACTCTTAGTTCTTGTGATATTAATTGATGAAATCGTAAAATGCTATTCTGAAAAGGAAAACTATATACAAAGTGTATCTGTAGTTGTTTCTGGTTTGTTGCTAATGATAAACATCTATGACAAATGAATTTTTGGAGCTCTTTCAGGAAGGAATAGTGTTAGTTCTATTCTTGCTGTGGCACCTCTTATATGACTGCAAAAAACTGGCAGGTGGTTCTTTGCTCAATCAACAATCCATTCGATACCCCCGATTTTGATTGCCATCTAATATGACCATTAGATCTTTCTTTATTCTGATCTAGTAAAAAATTGAATGTTTTTTTCACTTTTAGTTGATGACTTTTAAGAGAGTACTTAACAATCGAAGATGCCCGTTCTGCAAGGCTTCCTACTATGCAGTTGAATATCGCGGTGCTAGAACTGAGGAAGAGAAGTCCCAAGAAAAAGCTGTATGTTTTTCTTTTAAATAGGTCATGCATCATGCAATCCAGGAAAAAGTGGCTGTTCTCAGTGCTCAGGTTGAGCTTGTAATATCCTGAATGAGCTATGTGTTTGTGGTTGTCTGTCTTATAGGAAGAGCAAAAGGTTATTGAGGCGAAACTAAAGATGCAATGTGAATCTCAAAAAATGGAGAAAGTTATGCCCTCGGGTCATATTCCAATCCCTTAGAACTCTAATTTCCTTTAAAACTGTAATGTTTGTAGATCTTGTTTTTCTGGTCAAAGATACTGAATGTTTTTCATCCATTGCAGGAGCAACACATGCTAAGGAAATGTCTGATCTTGGTCGCTCTCTGATACAGGAGAATCATCTCAGTCGCAGTTGCTCTCGCCAAGATCATAATAGCAGGTCAGTGAATTCTTCTAGCATGATCATTATTAACTCAATTGGAACCAAATGGAAGTTGATTGAATTTTTGTGACAGTATGTTTCTTCATCTGTGCATGAATTTTGATAGTAAACATTTCTCGACTGATTGTATCATTTCATGCAGGAACGATAACCTTCGAGTAAATCTTGAGGAAATTATGATCATGGAAGCAATATGGGATTCTTTTCAAGTGAAGGTGAACTAGTTCTCTGATAAACTCAATTTTGAACATACTTGAGCTTTTGTCGGACATTGTGGAAATTTTAGTACTTTCAAATCCTTTCCCCCCCAGGATTCATCTGCAAACATACTTCCACGAACATCCGATAGTGATAAAATTCATGGAAGTTGTTCTCATCAACTGAAAAGAAGTCTCTCACTCGTCGAGTGTTTAGCCAACTCCCTTGCTCTTGATTCAGATGAAGAGTAAACTGGATATTTTTATAGTTAGTTGTCTTGTCTCTATAAGATATAAAATCATGACCATTTTATCATTTTTTTTTTACTAAAATGAAAGAATTACCTTTTATTTGGCTATACTTGTATATAAGATTATATTCTACTGAAAATGAACAATGGTAACTGGTTTTTTTTTTCTATTATCACAAATATTTCAGTTTTACACACTCTGATGGTCAATTCTATGAGATCTAGTGTTTCCCAAAGCCCTTCTCTTTATTATTGTGCTTGAGATATCGAACTGTGATTTCGAAGCTATTGCTTCGCTCTCTTAATCTAATCCTATCTTTATCAGCTAAGTTGATCTCTGGGCAAGTCAGTACTTTGAAGCACTTATCACTAATGTGATTCTTTGTAAAGGGCAGTTAGTAGGGTTTGTTCAGTGTAAGCAAAAACTTGAGTACAGGAGGCCCTTCGGTTGATGGAAACCTGAAAGATTGTGGCGTTTGGATGGTCTTCGGTGCTAATGTGGACGATGCTCTGTTAGGACGAAGTGCTCTTAAAAACACCATTGAGAAAACAATGTGAAGATGAATCATGGTATGCATTCACAATCTATCAATTTGAATCATCATCTAATACTACTAACAATGCAGCAAACTCCCATTCATAACTCGAAGTTGACAGAAATGAAGGAAAGGAATGATAAACAGAAATTTTCCAAGTCAAACAGAGAAAAGAGAGCTTGTAAAATGTTCTTACAGATATCTACACGTCGGTTGAAAGCAAACATCACCAGTGTCCTCCAAGAATTGCTTTGATTCAATAATGCAGCCGCCTCATATTGTCCATGGAGTTATGAAATGCCGATGAACTTGCTGTCACCAGGGCCTTCATCATGTTAGCATCTGGCAGCTTGATGAATGAGACAATAGCGAGTCGGCAGAGAGGACATGGTATTGATCCAGGAGGGCCTTGCACTTCAGAGGTGTTGTCAGTTGAAGAAAGATACAGTGCACAATTGGTGCAGAATTCATGGTGACACCCTGCAAGATTCAAGCGTGCCTTTTGTAAGTTCAGATTAAAGTAATTCGCCGTTGGCATCACAATTCGCTTAAATGAACAAAACTGATGTATTAACCTGATGACCTGTGTTTAATCATATAAAGCATCTTTGTTATCCCATGTTTTACATAATTGGCTTTATGTAAAGTAATTATAGGATGCTAGTGATGGTAATAGCTATATTTCACATTCATTTTGAAAATTGTATACCTTCAGCAGCTACTGTGCATTTTGATTCCAAGCAAATGGCACAAGGATCGCCACAAGTCGATCCATGTTTTACATTTCTCCAGCCGCATTCTCTGTGTAGCATTCGAAAGGAAAAAAAAGATGATCATATAGTTCTCGTTCATAACTCAAACAGCAAGTTGGTTCTAGATAATCTAAAGAAAAGAATGTAAGAAAAAGCAATTTTCAGTCAATTTACCGAGCAATCTTGACAATGCTCATAAGTGGCAGAGATAGATATTTTGAAGGAAGAACAGGTATTTGACCTTCTGTTTCTTTTCGTAAAATACTCTCAAGCCAGTTCTTGTGCCATGAACGAGCTACCATCAAAGGGGTCCAACTTTCACAGCATGTGAAGAAAGCATTCAACCATAAACATTAGAAGATATTAACAAAACATGAAGATAAAAAGGAAACATAAGAGTTCAAATTTGGTCTTTCTCCATGTCCATATGATTTTAGAGGTATAAACAATTTCCATGAAAGCAACTTTTACTTCGGTGTAGTGGTAGTATCTAATTCAAATGACAGTCAATGAAGGAGATAACCGAAAACCGATAATTTGGCATTACTGTCTTATAATTGTAAATTTCTTTTGTCATAATTCATCAACTACAATTCACAACAAAACATGTGCCGTTTCTGATGTGAGGCAAGACTTGAAGTTAATAAAGAAAACTCTTACCCATTATCATTTTTAGCTGCCAAGCTAGCTCCTCTCGCAATTAGAACCTAAATTTTGATGTTTCTTGAATGAGATTGACAGTTAGCATATAGCAAGCAAGCAACTGAAGAACATCATTTTTTATGAATAGGCATACCTGACAACATACTGCATTTCCCCCACAAGCAGCATAATGAAGAGGCGTGCTACCGGCTCCTGCCACAAGGAAAAACATCTAAGTAAGTTTATTTGGACTTGATGAGACGGGAGACATGAACAAGAAAATCAACTAAACAACTAAGTTTGAACACCTATCAGATCTATGGTAGCACCGTCGTTGACTGTGACCTCTGAAACACAAGCTCCTAAGTCAAGAAGTAACCGGACAGTCTCTGGATGCCCATTTAACGCTGCCAAATGAAGTGCGGTGATGCCTCCGTCTGCACGTCTATTAACGACCTTACACAAATCACTAAAGAAAAACAAGGAAGAAAGCAGATATAAATTTTTAATAGTTGCAAAAAGATTAATGTCATGCACATGAAAATTCAACATACACCTCATCAAAGCAAGGAAGTGAATCTTTCTTGCCAAATCTTCCCCTCATGACACTCCAAAAATCAGGTATGCTGGGAATATAATCAACAAGAAGAAGGCGGATACAGCGAGTATGACCATTTAGAGCAGCAAAGTGAAGAGCAGTACCACCACTTAGATAATCTCTTTTGTGTATCTAAAAAGCATATTAAATTTAGCCAAAAGATACGATTCAAATGGAATGTCACATGTAAGTATTATCCGCAGAAGGATCTTACATTGGCTTTGAAAAGCATTAGAATCTGCACAACTTCCCAGTGCCCATGCAGACAAGCTAACATCAAAGGTGTCTGCTAAGACATCAAAATGCATTTAGACCAATTTTATTCGTTATTTGAAGAGATGCTTAATTGGTTGGTTCATCATGGTAATTTAGAATCAACTAAAAATCAAGATGGCAATTCAACCAACGGTAATCTGATATTCCCTTGTTTGGTATGTCGCTCAATATTCTTCAGTGGTGATTTACAAAGTAATGATATTGGTCCTAATATGCTAGATACAAATCCCTTAATGACAATGAGTTGCACTCACATCCTTCTCAACAATGATTTAATCACAAGCAATCCTAAGATTGATTCAAACACCACAGTGATTGAATTTTTTATATGAAGTCATTGTCCAAAAACAAAACCTAAATCTGGAACTCCTGACAACTTAAGCATTTTGGACGTTGGAAGTTGTTGTCAAAGTCCTTTGGTTTGCATCATACCTTCACTTGTAAACTATAACACTATTTAACCTCCAATATGTGCAAATCTTAGCATGGTATCATAGCATTCCCTGTGAGTTTGAATCATAACAGGTCCTTCATTTTTCTTCTACCATCAATCCTTGTTTACTTAGATCAATGGCCCATTCATAAATTTGGGTCTGTGGTTTTCACCCTTTTGCTGTTCAAGCTTAGTCCAGATTGACCATGAGGGAGATGTTCAATTATATGTCTAGAAGTTGAGCCCTTTTCTACAAGTTTAATCTTCTGAACGAGCGCTTGTTACATCAGATCTTTAACAACAGAAAGTGTTAAGCACCATACCAATTTACCGCTACATTGTTATCTACCACAAAATAAATCTAAGGATGTACATGTGAATCTTATCATTCATGACTCTAAGACCAAATACCTATTTTATAACAGGGAAGGCTACAAAGTTTTAGTAAGAAGAAAGATGATTAGTATAACAGGCAAACAAACAATGTGAAGAAAAACCCTCACCTGCCTACTAGAATTCCGAAGGTTTATATTGGCCCCAGACTCAACAAGAACAGAAACTACCTGAAGGTGGAACCACAAAATGAGCACCTTGATTTAATGATTTTGTTTAAACTTTTCTCTGGTAAAAAACAAAGCATATATTTCAGAAGATCATACTTAAGAAAATGTGTTGAGAAAATCAATCACCTCATGATGACCATGGGATGCAGAGTGATGCAGTGGAGCAATTCTCATGCCAAAGGTTGAGTACCTAGCAAGGCGAGGATTGTATTCAAGAAGAGCCTTGGTTTCCTCAAGATCCCCTTCTCTTGCAGCCATAACCAATCGCTCTCCAGAGGCCGAGCAACCAATGGAATCCCTAACTATGCTTAAGATTCCCATGCTAGTCAACTCTAAATAGTTGACGAAACACCCAAAAACTATTTCAACTCCAATTGTCAGCTTTAAGCTTCCAACTGTTTATATTGAACAGCTAGAGGTGCTTATGCTGCAGACTCCATAATGTGTGATCCACGAAAATGATCCAAACTTGGCATTTGCCTCCGAAGAAGAAGTCGTGATGATATTGTTTCCCAAAGAACAGATGAGTAGGAATCATAAAACCAAGAATGGGATTCGAACAGGTATCACATCTAGAACAACTCTAATACCACAAGGCTACCTTGTCTTTCCCCTATTGATATGATTTTGCTGCAATTTGCCCCTTTTAAGGAACTAGAGGAGTGATCGCTGTTCCAAAAAAAATCGACAGCTGAGGACTAGAAATTACAAGGTAGAGGACTAGAAAGAGGAAGCAGGAAGTACTCAGCTATCACTTTCAGAACAGCCTCATCACTACCAGAGAGGAGGCCAAAAGCAGCAAGCACGTGTCCAAAGCACAAAAACAAGGGCCCGAGAGCTAGTTCAGAGCCAAAACAATGGAGAATCCCAAGAACCGGAAAAGTTCCGTTCTTTAATCCTCTTTTCCACCAGGAGACAAGAGGCGCCAATCGTGATTCACATTGCTCACCACAATTACTGACATCGACTTCCCAAAACTGCCGATCGATCGGTAGCCAGACTGTAAAGAGGCATCTCAAAACCAGAAAAGTCCACACATCCGAATCAAGATCGCCAAGGACAACTTCAAAATAGCAGGAAAAAAAAAACTGCGGTTTTGATGGTTTTAGAGGATGAAACGAGGCGATCACGGATCAAACGCAGTCAAATAATCCGAAACGGATTAAAATACCAGCACCAAAGCCCTCTACCTGCGTGAGAGAAAAAATCGAAATTTTAAGCTCTTTTCCGCCGTGGATTGTCGCGGAGCGACTGAACCAACAACGCAAGCATGTCTCCATGATTGGGGCAACGACAGCTACATGTGGGAGATGGATGGTATCTCTTCTTTACTGGAAAGCCATGAGCGCTTCTCTTTCCCTGCCTTGTGAGCCCCTCCATTACATCACCGCCATCTTCGTCTCCCATGGCCTCTGCTTTCGCTTCACAATCAATAAATACATTTTCCATTTTAACTCTCATAATTTAAAATATTATAATTATAAAATGGAGAATTTTAAATTTTAAATTTTAAAGGGTTTTTGCATAGAATATTGACTCAAAAACAAAATTTTAACATGTCTCTACAACTAACGTTCACAAAATAATAAAAATAATATACAAAATTAAGAAGATCTTCTCCTCTTATGTTTATCGAGTATCGAGTGAAAGTAAAGGCGTCAATTCGGTTTAAGGATGGAACTAAATTCAGTTTGGTTTAACTCGGTTTAAACAAAATGTGGCTCTATTAGTATTGAACAAGTAAAATTTGATGCATCTATGATTATGAGATAGTTACTTGGACATGATTTCTTCTATAGGCTCGTAGAATTATATCCTTAAGTACTAAAATAGTGTCTAACTTCAAACCGATATCGCAATTTGGAAGTTATTTGGCATGACAGTATACCTATTGTTCCTTTGACTAAGCTTTTCGATAAGAAGGCTTTTACTCCCTCCCAATTTGAAGTGGAGCCAACAGATCAACCATTAGAAATATGTAGGTTGAGCTACTGAATTTTGGAGTTCAGATCGAATCAAAGATTGATAAATGGTCGAACCAGTCTGTCCAAACCGGTTCACAAATCAATAATCAAGCTAAGAGCCTACACCGAGTTGAAGATGATGTCCCCATTAGAATCAAGAATTTCAGACAGTGACAAAATTCTAAGTTTGTTTATCAAGATGAATACTCAAGTTGTTCATAAGCTTCTGAGTTCTTTGTCCCTAATTAAGGACTAATAATCATCAATAATTAATTAACAATCTTTCTTAGAAGAAGTAAATAAGTTTATGAAAATCCATCGAACAATCTTTCAGGCCTTTTCATATATGTTCTTATACAAAATTTGTCCACAAATGAAGTACAAAGTCAACGCATAATAAATTCATTTGCAGTGAGCCAAAGTCAATGAAGTGCAGAAGACTAAGTCAAATGGCCACAAAGATGCCATTAATTTAATTGATCGATTAAGGTAGTTAAATAATTTGAGGGATGACGACAGATTTGATGAGGAAGATTTGGAAGTCTTCTTCTTGAAAATGAAAATCTTTTTATTTAGAAAAGAGAAGAAGAAGGAGAAGAAGTTTCTGTTCGATCGACGACCATTTTGCCTTTTCTTTCTTCTTTGAATTCTTTTCTTTCAGTGAGCAACGTCGGCGCCGATGAGGCGGCGTGTGACGGAGGCGATATCGAAGAGCTTCGCGGCCGCAGTGGAGGAGAAGTGGTCCGTAAAGATCGACGAGGTGGCTATCGACCTGGTCGTGGGTGTTCTGTGGATCGCCTCGAAGAATGGTGTGAGAGAGTGCTAATTACTCCTCTTTGCAAGGAATTGAAAGGCAGATTGAGCCGATCGTGTGGAACTGTTAAGGAGACGGATTCTATTTTTTTGTATAGAAAGAAAGGCAGATTGATAGCGGCTGGCAGCGCGGTGATTGCACGGCTAATCGTGGTGGAAAACAGCGGAGCGAGGGCGGCCGGCGGCGGCGACCGTGTTTAGTTGCTGGCGGTGGGGATTGCAGCGCTGTGTTGACTTGAGAATTGTGGATTAATTTTGTTAATTAGGATATTAACGACAGAGAGTACAATTATACAAACTAAACTAGTATTAAATTTTATCATGTATATATTTTATTTAAATTAAGAATTTCATAGTGGAGAACGAAAAATGTATATTTACTCATAATATTTTTTTTAAAAACATATAATAAATTTCATTTTGTTTTAAATTTAAAAAAAACTGGGAGGAACACGCAATCTTAGCTCAAATGGATGCGGTTAAAGTTTTTGAACGCTAAAAGACATATTTAAATTTAAAACTTTAATAAAAAATTTAAAAATATATAAAAGAAGATTAATAAAGTAAAATTATTTTTTTTCTATTTTTAATATCGAATTATAAAAAATAAAATTAATAATGAAAACTAGCTTTATTAATACAAAATAAAATAAAAAATCAACACCACAATTTAAATATTAATACCGTTTGGTGCAATGGTAGGACATCTGGATTGTGATCTAGGGACTCGCGGTTTGATCCTCAGCTACGGCGTATTTGCAGGAATTTTTCTCCAAATGGGGAATGCAATCAAAGGATGCTGGACATTTAGATTGGCCGCCGTATGCGCTTCCCGATTTACCCTGGTGGTCGGTGGGAAACTTCCGTGGGGACCGGGCCGACCACCCCCAGAATTGAGTCCATAAAACTGACTGAAATTTATCATTTTTTTTATATTTAATAATTAATATCAAAACTTGAACATTAAGACATTTGTGATGTTAATTTTTTTAAAAAATAGTAAATAAAGGTATATTTGAGCTTTGAAATATTATAAAAACTCACAAGAGCTGAAATAGATCCGAGCTCTCTAGATGTATTTTGATCGAAATTAATTAATTTATATGTAAATGCTAATTGCCCTTGATCACAATTGTTAATAACTTCAAATTGATATCTCTATTATTCTGCAAAAAGGTAGAATCAGCTACTTTAACGGCCCCACATGGTCGGCCCCACGACCATATGTGCAAATTGATATCTCTATGCACATAGATTCCGAGGCACTTGAGAAATATGTAGCACTTGGAATGGATTTGAATGGGGCTATCTAGGTCCATAAATGAATTTCGACTAAAATCCATTAATGGATCTAAACAATTTAAATTTTAAAAAAATTGGCTTGTGATGGAAAAAAGTACTGCAATGAAAAAATTTATGATGTACATGTTTGATTTTGACATCTTTACGATAAGTTATGTGTATATATCAATTGCTTAAACAATGACAAAATTATTTGGACCATCCGAAAAGATTTTAAATAATATTTTTTTATGCACAAAATTAGATTATTATGAGTTTCATCTGATAATAAATATAGATTTTTGAATGAATTTTAATTTTTATATTTAGAATGATTTGTTCTCATACCAAAACTAAAAGTTATCATAAAGATGCCAAAACTCAACATTAATTTCATATATACCTTTTATGTATTCACATCTTTCATTTCATAATCAAAATTTTAAAATTTTAAATATCATACGTTTATCAATAAGTTTTGGTCAAAATTTTTTGATTAATTTAAAGAACTCTGATTGGATCCATTTCAAATGATACAGATTTTTGAAATGTCCTGGAGTTTATATGTGTCAAAAAGTGTCAATTTTAAGTAATTAACAGTAGTGATTAAAAGATTTTCAAAGTTTATGACTTTAATACAATTGACACATACACATAATTTATCGTAGAGATATCAGAATTAGGCATGGACAATATAAATACCTTTACTATACTAACATCTTTTATTACATGTCAATTTAAAAAAAATTCAAATCTCCTATTAATGAATTTTGATTAAAACATATTAATAGACTTAGAGTGTTCCGATTGGATCCATTCTAACTCTTATGGATTTCTGTGATGCCCTATAGTCTAAATATTCCCTTATTTATTGTTTTAAAAAAACAACATCATAATAATCTCAGTGTTTAAGCTGTAGTGCTTGTTTTAAAAATTAATAATATAAGGATGCTAGTGTATAAGCTGTGGTATTGATTTTTAAACACTAGCACTACGACAATGTTGGTATTAAAGACGATATGATATGGGTTTTTAAAAATCAATATTACGACAGTGATGATTTTTAAAAACTAATGTCATAGTAGTGTTGATGTTTAAATTGTAGTGCTAGTTTTTAAAAATTAATTAGTATCATAGTGATATTAATATTTAAGTTGCAGTGTTGATTTTTAAAATTAATATAAAAGTAATTTGTTATTTTATTTTATTTATTTATTTATTTATTTTTTAGTAATATTCTTTTACATTGATATTAAAATTAAAAATATAAATAAATAAATATAGAGAATTATTTATTAAAAATTAATTTAATTGAAGAAGAAAGATATTATATGTAAAAGAAAAAAAAACAACTATTGACGAGAAAGATAAATTAGAAATTAGATGTGCCTTTAGAAAGAACGAAACTTACGTATGATTTTTGAGCATTCGAAAATTTAACTGAGCCCATTTGAGAAATTATCGACAAATTATTAAGGAATTAAAAATTATTTACCGTGTTAAACATGTTCAGGTATGAGAGATGGATCGCCCATACCGTTTGGTGTTGTATTATAACATGTTCAGGTACGAGGTTGATTTGAAACTGTTCTTCTTGTTCTTGGTTACTGGAATAGAAAAGAGAAGAATAAGAAGTTTCTGTTCGATCGACCATTGGTTGTCAAGATTCGATGAGGAAGATTTGACACTATATATTCTTCTTGTTCCTGGTTACTGGAATAGAAAAGAGAAGAAGTTTCTGTTCGACCATTTGTTGTCCTTACTCTCTTCCTTGAATTCTTTCTGAGCTCCGTACATTCAGTTCAGAAAGAAGATACAGGATCTTCTTTTCTTGTTGCGGCCGGGATTTGATCAGTTTTCTTGCTGTTTGTTTCGCTAGTCTATTAAAGGAGAGATTTTTCGATCGATTATAGGAATTCGCTGGAGGATTAAGCTGTTGAAGGTGAGACTTTCGCCGGTGGGAAGAGAGGACGAGGGCGGCGCAGATGAGCATGATGGAGCAGATGTGGTCGCCAGAGGTGGAGAGCGTGCTGGCCCGCTCCGCCGCCGAGGCGGCGCAGCGGAAGCACAGGCAGACCACGCCGTTACACGTCGCTGCGACCCTCTTCGCCGACCCTTCAGGCCTCCTCCGGCAGTACTGCTTGAGCTGCCAGTCCGACTACAAAGCCGACGGGTGCCACGCCCTCGAGCTCTGTTTCTCCATCGCCCTCGACCTCCTGCCCTCTGACGGTGGTCAGGCCTCCGCCCATTCGCCGCTGTCGAACTCGCTGAAGGCGGCGCTTGAGGGTGCGCAGGCCAGCCAACGTCGCGGGTGGCCCGAGCACCAGCAGCAGCTGGCGGCGCCACTTCTTGCCGTCAGGGTGGAGATCAAGCAGCTCATCATCTCGATTCTTGAGGATCCCCAGGTTAGCCGCGTCATGTGCGACGCCGGCTACTCGTCCGCCGCCGTCAAGGCCGTCGTCGAGCAATCGCTTTCCTCTTCTTCCTCCAACTACTCCTCCACCTCGTCCACCATCACCGCCGTCCCCGTCCGACTCCTTACCACGACCACTTCCCCCGTCTCCCCTGTTCCATCCGTCCCAGCACACCTCTCTGAGACCCCCCGACTCCCCACCGGAAGCGGCGCAGCCGCCGCAGGCGACGGCGAGCAACAGCGAACCGAGGAGATGAAGCTGGTGATGTGCACACTATCAAGTTTCAAGAAACGAAACCCAATCGTCGTCGGCGACTTAGATCCACAAGCAGTCACGAAGGCGGTGATCCAAACAATCGAGTCTGGCCTCGCCCCGCCGCCGCTCCACGCCGCCAAAGTTGTCTCCTTTGCCAAAGAATTAGACACCGCCACAATCACCGGCGACAAATCCTCGATCGCTGCAAAGATAAGAGAGCTGGGCTACATCATCCAGCTTCATGCCACCGGCGGCGTGGTGGTTGATATCGGAGACCTCAAGTGCATGGTGAAGAGTCTCGACCGGCCACCGAGGGCGACTTCATCGAGGATCAAGGCGCAGCAGACTGCCAGGGAAACCGCCTGTGCGGCGGTGGCGGAGATGGCGAGGCTTCTCAAGGCGTTCCGCGAGGGCGGTCTCCAGGTTTGGCTCCTTGGCACGGCGACATACACGACATACGTCCGATGCCAAATCTACCACCCAACGATGGAGGACGACTGGGATCTGCAGGCGGTGTACATTGCTCAGAGTTCCCAAATTTTACCAAGGTGAGATTTTTATTCGATTCAGAGGCTCTTCTCTTCAGATCTCATCCAAGAATCCTAACATCTGCAGGATCGGTACACATCAATTTCCTGAGATTTTACCCTCTTCAACGAGAACAGGAATGTGCGCGGAGAGCTACAGCCACGACATTGCCAAGGCAACCAATCATCTTCTTCCCAAAGAAACGTTGTTGAAGAAATGGCAAGAAGTATGCTGTCGGCTTCACTCCAATGTTCCTTCTCCCCCATCAGCTGCTTCACTTCCTGAGACATCAGTGAAGGAGCCTAAGAAAGTTGAGTTCTTAAACCAGCAGAAGCCTAGTTTCGCCGACGTAGTCGACGACGAGACCTTCAAGAAGTTGTACAAGTGCCTTCTGGACAACGTCAGCTGGCAGCCGGAAGCGGCCTCCACCACCGCCACTGCCTTGCTGCGACCCAAGCCAGGTAACAGACGCCATACCTGGCTTCTTTATCTCGGGCCTGACAAGATCGGCAAGCGAAAAATGGCAACCGTGATATCGGAGCTGGTGTTCAGGGCTCCTCCGGTCGTCGTCAAGCTCAGCGACACCGATTGTGAGGAAGAAGGAGAGTGCACCGTGCGCATCCGTGGCTGGACGTCGATGGACCGCCTCGTGGAGGCCATTCGAGAGAACCCGTCGTCGGTGGTGCTCATTGAGGAATTTGATCGAACAGATGATCTAATGGTGAGGAGAAGCATAAAGAGGGCAATGGAACAGGGGACAATGGTGGATTCGTATGGGCAAGAAGTCAGCTTGGGAAGCGTGGTCTTCGTCCTGACTTCGAATTGGCTTCCGGAACAGTTCAAGAGATCTTACGAGTCGTTGATCCAATGCGAGGGGAAGGTCCTCCGCGCGGTCGAGCGCCGGCGGTTGCTCAATCTGTCGCTGTGCTTGAACCTGGCCTTTGGGACGGCGGCGGAGGCCGACTCCAGCGAGGGGTCCAGCAACGTGACGGTGGAGCGCAACGTCAGCAAGGGGCGACTCGCCGTCAGCACCAATGAAGATTCGACCCTCTTCATGCCCGAGCTGGTGCAGCTCGTCGACGGCGCAGTGGTGTTCACGCCAGTGGACTTCGCGGCGATCAGGCGGCGCGCGACGGAGGCGATATCGAAGAGCTTCGCGGCCGTAATGGGGAAGAGGTGGTCGATAAGTATCGACAAGGAGGCCATCGACTTGGTCGCGGGTAACCTGTGGATCGCCGCCGATGGGTTCGAAGAATGGTGCGAGAAAGTGGTTACTCCTCTTTGTAAGGCATTCAAAGGCAGATTGATAGCGGCTGGCAGTGCGAAAATCGCACGGCTGTCCGTGGCGGAAGACAGCGGAACGAGGGCGGTCGGCGGCGGCGGCGGCGGCGGCGGCGACCGTGTTTAGTCGCCGGCGGTGGTGATTGCACCACTGTGTAGATTTCTTGGTTATTTTGTTACTTAGGATTTGAACGACAGAGATTACAATTATACAAACTAAATTAGTATTGAAATTTAGCATGCATATAAATCATTTTAATCAATTTCGATGGATCTTTTGCTGAAATATACGAGAAAATAGCATCTGTGATTATATTTCTTAGTTGCGGTTTAATCTAAAATATAATGAACAGAGAGAAACTTAAAGTGACAGAACTTTATTAACATAATTTCCTAAAATACTTAATTAATCAATTTTGAACTATAAAAGAAAGAGAAAACAAATTCAGAGGCAAGTTGCAAATATCAAGCACAGTTTGAAGAACAAATTCGAACTTTTCCCAGAAAAAAAAAACAATCATACAGAGTGATGGAACTGCAGGTCGTCGGCTTCATTTATTGCAGTGCTTGCATCATGATGGACCTCTGCAACAGCTGCTGTTCGTAAAGAGACTTGAAGATTCGATACTTGGCCTGGTGGTATTTCTTCAGCTTCTCGTTCTTCGATGCATGTATAACCTGCAAATCATAGCAAGAATCAAGTTTAGTTCTTGAATATACCCACCCAACTCGAAAAGGAAAATAGCAGCTGCATTTAGCTAGCGTACCTGACCAGCTGCATTCAGTGCTCTCATGGCTTCATGAAGGCCGGTGTATTTCTTGGCTGCAACAGCACCTAAAATGGCAGCGCCCAGAAGCACTGTCTCACTCTCTCTTGGAAGAACGATTTGGCAGCCTGCCAGTTTGGCAATCATACAATGTGATTTCTTATGGATGAGATGTAAGTGCGGTGTTAGTGGAATCGAGCTTACCTACGATATCTGCATGCTCTTGAACATAAAGAGGGTTTTTCGAGAGCCCGCCGCACGCAAGGAGTGTATCGATCTGCAGATCATTAGTAAGAGGAATTGAAGTGATATATTCAAAAGATAAAGATCAACACAATAAAATGCTCGGTTGAAGAACACATACTAATGACTACTATAGAAAGTAGCTATTAAAAGCTTCAAAGAGGAGTGAATGGCTTGCCTTGTGCCCTTGAGAATTGCAGTGCTCCACGATGTGCCGAGTGCCATATGCTATGCCCTGGATTGTTGCTAGGTACAGAAGTGCCAACTGTTGTTCGCTTGTATCGAGGGTCAAGCCGCAAACCATTCCCTTTGATTTGGGGTCAGCAATGGGTGACCTGATCATGGTCACATTTGGATACAGAGACAGATTCTTTAGAATAAGTTAATGGTTATTGAACGTTAAAACATAATTTTAACACAAATGACTGAATGAATCTCAACTAAAAGACAAGCAACACCAACCAAATATTGAATTAAATTAAGTGTTTGTTCCACCAGTCCCTCTCTTATATATGTGCCATTTCTTTTTCGCTAATTCAATTCTATTCTAACTAAACCAAACCAAACCAGACTGACTGCAGATATTATACTATGAAAGTGATCAATAGTTTGGTGCTTTTACAGTCATCTGATTCTCAAAACATACGTGATGCTAAGGAAAGATGCAGGTGAAACTTATGATGTCGCTGATTCCTTATCACATGAAAAATCACATGAGGAAGACAAAAAAGACCAATTTGAATGGCACTTATAACTAAGTGATCTTTAACGAGTTAAGACTGTTACATACAATAGATTTGTAGAACATGGGCATTTGATTGTGTGGGCATATAGCTCATTTTTTGGCATGCGCAATCAACAACCTCTTTTTGTGGCTTGCATCAACAAGATGAGAAACAAATATAATAAGTGGCAAAAGACTAAACCACTCTAGGCGATTCCAACTTGAAAATAAAAGGTCTGCTTACTGTAGTGAAAAGCCATTGTACTTTCATGAGTTATAACTTTTTTCTTTGAACAACCAGAATCAAAATAATGGCAGTATATTCTTTGTATTTTTACCTGTTTCCATGAAAATCAGGAAGAACATGTATGTCTTCTGTCAGGGCAGACAGAAACGGCGCTTTTCTTTCTTGCATCATGGACTCCAAAATCTTGTTCAATATTTCATAAATGGAGACATCTATTCGATTTAAAAAATCTAGTGTCAGCATCAAACTCATGTTAGTAGCTTATATTCCAATGTCGACAACTATATCCAGAGGCATTTTCAGTATGCACCAGGATCAATGAATTGCTACAAATCATAATGACAGCTTTTAAAGATACCAAATTGAAAGCTTACTTTGGGAAGCAGCCCGGTTGGCAATTAGCGGAGCAGCAGGATGGTTCCCGACCATGTGATCTAGAAGGGCTCCAGTTGCACTCTGCCCACCTTCAGTTAGCCAGTAACCAGGCAACATTGCTGCACCGAGTAAAATAATTGCCGTAATACATTAGTTAGAAAAAGTCAATAGATGGAGAAGTCCTAAACTGGAATAGGAAAGAGAATTTGCATACAGAATCAAACAGGAAGACATATCAAGACCCAAAGTGAAAAGATATACCAGACCAAAATGGACCCCAGACACCTGGGATAAACAATTTGTTGCAAGAAACAGCCATGTGGCAAGTAGATGTCCCACAAACTAAGACCATTCGATGACAAATTGCCTCTTCGTCAGCAACTGAAATACAGTTTCAATCTGAATAACATCCACAACTCCAACAATTCGAAAAAGAAAACTCTATTATAACATATTATGATAGAAATGAACTAGAACTTTCCAAGTGCACCTTGATGTTTAGACTCGGTTTCAGATACACTTTCCATAGTTCCAACACCACCAGCATGAGCATCAATAAGTGCTGTTCCAACAGGAGTCCCAGCCAATAGGCCTAGCTCCTGAAACATAAATATAGAGAATATTTAGGAAAAAAAATGAAGACAATGCACTCCAGAAGAGAATGGTTTTACAAGAAACATGATATGGATAATTTCTTTTGCTCTGATTACATATATATTCAGTGAATAGTTGTGATTGAATCAATGATTTCATCATTTTCTAGTTTCTTACCTTTGCAGCAGTTGGTGTCAAACCAGAACCCAATGGATAGCCAGGAAAAGCAACACTTCGACCTGTAGTTAACCAGGAAAATTAAGATAACTATCTAAAACATGTTGGAAGAAAAGAAGAAATGCAAATCAAAATAGCTATAGTTATATTTTTTCAGTTATAATAAGGTGTAGTAACATTCATTTTGTCTCCTATATTATGGTCAAGACAATTGGTCAATGAATGGGGCGCTGGAGACATATATAAGCAATCTAGCAGCAAGAGCACACTAAATGTCTGAACCTGGACTTTTTGTTTGCATTGACTGCACTTCCATAGGATTTTGTTCAAGACATTTCATTTTTAAATCTTGTTTCCATGATGTTCAGAATATGCAAATTAATTTTCAAAAATAAAATAAAAATATCAAATAAAATCTGGTTGCCTAAGATTCTTTACCAATTTTTCCATGATTTCCATCTACGAGATCCCCCAGACCAATTTCCTCCCAAAATTCATCATCCCATCCACATGCCTCCATGCTAAGTGCATCCTTTTCCTTAGCAAGCTCCAGGTGTGCATGACCAAGGTATGTCCACTTGCAGACAGTTGTACACAAACTACGAGTGTCATCTCCTGTTGCCCTAGCATCCAAAGATGGGGACAATGTTAAATATTCAAATAAAATTTCAAAGTAGTTCCGAATAAAACAGTGTCTATAAAGCAGATAAAATTATTTGACATACCTGAATGATAACCAGTCACTTAAATCCATCCATCTACATACCAGAGACCAAGATTCTTGCAAATTCTGTTTTACCCACAATAGCTGCATAGTTAAGTTGCATTAGTATGTATCAGTTGTACTTATAGATAAACAGTTCGATAAATGAATACAAAGATATATGCAAATACAAAAGAATGTCATACATTGAATTAAGAGGAATACAAATATTTACCAATCACTTAATCCACGAACCCCCTCAAAACTAAAAGAGATGCAGAAAAATAAAATTCCAGAAATTGAATGTACCTTGTTGTCTATTGAATTAGCATGTTAAATCATACTGCACCACCTTTATAAATGAAATAAGTTTTCATCATCTATGTTCAAATTTTCAAGAGCATTGGTTCTCATACTCATGGCTAAGCAATTGCTAGACTGAAACTACAAACTCATGATCCGAATCAGTAGCAAAGAACTGCATGTAAGATCAGAGGTTTAAACTGCAGAATCTAGAGTAAGTATTACCACGAATTTGATAGTTTATTGTTAACTTTCAAGAGTCAATTCTTAACTAGAAAATGTGTCTTTGAGCAAGATGAACTAATAATGATGATGAGAAGTCTATTATGGAGAAGAAAAATAACAACAAATGACGATGAGGAGTCCAGCAATAACAAAGTAGGGTACACATGAACCACAAGAATACTTCATGCAGCTGGATCAGAATTACACTTGTAGAAGCTGTCCCATATTAAGACACCATAATTTGGCAAATTTGTACTGATATCATATGTGTGAGCATCTCTAAGTGAAAGTGAGATGCTAGGTGCATGATTCATCGTGATGAATGATAGCCATGCAGATTTTCAAGACAAACTTAGCCTTTTTATTTGATGAAAAAAATCGTTGCCAAAAACTCGAGCTCATCCAAGAAAATTTTGAGTACCTTGGGCGCTTGCATCTCAGGTGACAAAGAACCGCCACAATATTGCAACACAGTTGACTTGCAAGCATTAATTCGCTCAGCCTGACTCACAGCCCTGTGATCCATCCACACAATGATATTTCGTCTAGCATCACCAGACAATGAAACTGAAACAGGGGATCCATCTGAATCAACAGCGACTGTAAAAGACACCCGAAATCTGAAATAAATTACAAAAATCATAATTTGAAATCACTACTTCGATAGATTTTTTTATTTTGCGAAAAAGGTTACCAAGGGAACAAGTAGCCGCAAATCCTAGACCAGATACTTCTTGGGGACCAACATTAGCCAGAGCGCACGCTGCTCTCACAGCAGTACACACAGCATGCCAGATATCTGTCGAGGATTGCTAATACGCGAAATAGATAATGTTATCCAAAGAAATGAATAGACAAACCAGAAGTAAAGCCGTAATCTGTTGTTACTTCACAACCTCAATGCAATCTTTTTCCTTCCATATTTGTATTGGGCTGCTGGCCAAACCAATCAGTCTACCTTTCTCATCAAAAAGTCCTAACATCGAGATGAAAAGAACCATCTTTGAGTGGATTGGACGCAAAGCAAGTCGCAAAAGCCACCCAAAAGATGGATAAATAGCATCATGAAGATCAAATCGACCACAATCCCCCAATGGATTCAAGAAAAAACGAAAATGAAAACAAAAGGCAAAAAATTTAATACCGGCGCGGGCGCTGCCGGTTCCGACGTCGACGCCGAGGAAGACAGTGCGACGGCCGCCGGCTGCGTGGGAGGAGGAGCTCATCTCGGCAGGGAGTGAGGCGGAGCGAGAGAGGAGCGGCGTCGCCTCGGATGCCAAAGAAGAGTACTGCGTCCGCCGCGCTGCAACCATCGCTTTCCCCCCTTAGCCTCTTCTTCTTCTACTACTATCATTAATCTCGATCCGGAGATTAATTAGATATAACAAAGATTAATTAACCTTAATACTGCCCTTAATCAGATGCCAAACTCTGATTAACTCTCCCACATCTTACCCAAATTGTACCCCTCGATTATTAGAGAAGGATTTGACGCGACCCCACTAGTGTTCCAAGATCTCTGAATTGGGTAGTTTAAAAACATTCTACGTTCGCATTTATATTTTTCCTCGAAAAAAAATACTGAATTTTCCATTTATTTATGTATTTTCAATTCTAGATATTTTTCAACCAAATAAATAATACTTACTGTGAGATTTTTTTCCTTCGAAATAAATAAATAAATAATTGTAAAAAAAAAAACACCAACTTGAATAATTGCATTAACCACTCATTTTCATTTTTCGCCAATAAATTCCATTATTTTCGAATAAATCCTACTCTGTTTTAATTTTCTTTGCGGCGGAAGCAGGCGCCAGCAAGACCAACTGGAGGAAGTCGGCGGCGAGGTCGCCGGGGGGCGGCATAGAAGCGGAAACCTCCGTCGCCGTCTATCTTCCTCTTCGCCGGACGCGGCTCGCTCGCTGGCGGCGGACAGAGCAACCATTCCGGCGAATTTTCAACAGGCATCGACGGTGTGCATGGCAGCGCACTCATCCGCTTCTTCCACGGCGGCTGTTGTTCCCCGTCGGCGAACTCTGATCCCATGGCAGAGTTGGTGGTGGTGAAGGAAGAGGAGGAACTTTGAGAGAAAGCGCAACTAGGAATATTAATTTTAAAATTATCAAGGGCGATTTTAAAAAGTGAGCGAATGATTCAAAACAAGAGGAAGTTTTTCTGAACTAACACAAAACAATGATTCATCAGCAATGAACTACTTTGATTTTGGAAATGAATGTTAGAACATGATTCAAGCAATCAGTATCAGTAATTTTCAGCTTGTGATCGGTTAATGGAAAATGCTAAATTTCTTGATGATGCAGCAAAAGGAATGAATTATCAAAAGTATCACAAGATTCATTCATGTTTCACAAGGATCATTAGAACTTCAGATGAAATCCAAAAAGCAATACTTGAACATTTCAGTTTGTGATCATAAAGAAGATGACCACAATTCTTTTCATAGCAATCAATGAGTTTTATGGCTACAAACTACTTGTTTGGCTTGAGTTGAGTTTGAGTACCTAATGATCGAAAACTCGATCATAATCGTACTCATACGATATCATCGTGATCGTCTATTTACGATACATCGATCGGATCGGACGGTTGAGATTTGGAGAATGGTGGGAACACTAAAGCTTCAAATTTTGCTGCTCAAATTAAATAATTTTCATAATTTGGAGGACACCCGAATCCAACGGTGGAGAACAGGGGAAGAGTGCATAGTATCAAAAAAGATCTCTATTTTGATAACTCAACTATTTAAAGGGGGGAGAGATCTCTGGAGACAGCTGCGTTGGTTCAGGAGAGGGGAGAGAGAGAGATTAGGGTTCTTCATCAGCTACAGGGCTTCGTTGTAGCTTTGGTAAGCCCGATTCAGATCCATTTGTTTCTTCGATTTGCTATTTGATGCATGCTTGTGGTGAATCTGTTGCCTTGAGGTGCGAAATTGCCCTCTTTTACTGGATGTTATTCTGATATGTACATGTTTAGTCTGTATGAGTTATCTTTTGCTTGGTCAACTTTGTTGGTTATATAGCTTGATTGGCATGCATTGATTTGAGGTATGATCTGCGGACCATTTGATTATCCTAGGGTTTTCTAGATCACCATGGAGAATGTTTGCCTGTTTGGTTAGCATACCCAGAAATCTGTGAAATGATGTTAGAAATTTGGATTTCTTATGCCACATGTAGGTCGCAGATGGTGGATACTTAGAGTTGATTGGATTGCCTTTACGCATCAATGAACTCTAGTACACGTCAGGGTGTTCAGGAACCATTTTGAGATATTTATAGTTTTTTTTTGGATGACAAAATTTATTGTATTTTGGACATTTACAAGTAGAGGAATAATCTGTGAAAGATTCAACTTGAATAAGAATGGTTATTCCAAACACAAAACAAGCAAATGGAGATATTTCCTCGCTCTTTCTATCACACAAGCACACGCGAGGGCATGTACACAATCAATGCCAAAAAAAGTTTCATTGATTACCAACAAAATTATATGATAGAGGTAAAAGAAGAAGATAAAGGAAGATTAAAAAAGGGCGTGAATGAACAAAGAGGAAAAAAATTATAATTAGAAGCCATTAAGTGTTATATAGCTAAGTAATCGAAGAACTACATAATTTATGATCTAATAAGGTATTTGACACTAAACATATTTTTATTCTTCCACACTAAGTGATATATAACATTGTTATCTCACTATTTGGTTTTTTTTTTTTTTTTGTATTCTTTGAACTAAAAAAGTGCCTTACCATCTTATCATCATCATCATGTATGCCCCAATTATTTGTGCTTAGCTATGTGAATCCTATCTTACCATTGAGCTTTATACAAGGCTATAAAAGTGCCTAATCACATAAGTATTTAAAAATAGATTTTGCAAAGTGAATGTCAGGTGGCAATATTGTTCGTGGTAACTCAGATTTAACAAATACTTACCACATCAATTTAACTTGAACCAAATAAGTTTCAAAATATCGAGCCATGTTGGAGTTTCTCGGTGTCAATGGGGAATTGGACGGGGAAAGAGGAAGGAGATGAAACAAAGAAGAGAACACAATTATATATCTAATTTTGGACTCAATGGTGCCATCTAGAATGGTATAGGTTTGACATTTTATTATATGAATACAAGCTACAAAAAAATAATGAACATTATTTCAATTCATTTAGATGTGTTTTGTAGCATACTAAGGGGTGTTAAATGCCATTAAGATTACTTGTATCGAGTATTATCGAGATTCGATAATTTATCGGAATGATACTTTTTAACCGTACCATCTGGCACAATACGAGATTTTAAACCTTGGGACCAACACATATGCCTCTCATACTATGCAAGTTCATGGCAGAGTGGCATGCCAATGATGTGCCATGGTAATATGTTAAGACATTGTTGTTCTATGCCTTGATGTGTGCTATTGTATTTGCATGTTTGGTGACTATATATATATATTTTTTAAATTTATGAATTCGGTAATAGAACTGTGGTTACTTACAGACTGGTTTAAATTCTATAATGTCTCCAAATCATGAAGAATGCCATTGTGACACCTCTAGAAATTCCATTTATACTGACAAGAAAGAATTTGAACTGCCTCCTAGTGGAACAATAGTTTCGTCTGGAAGCTGGACAGATGTATCTATTTCAAATGGCATGTGCAAGAGCTCAGGGCATATGACTAATTCATATGTCTACAAGAGGAGGAAGCTGCAAAGAAATTCACTTGTTCTTCTTCCAGAAGATAATAAAACAACAGATAATGACAAGGAACAATTTGAACTTCCTCCCGAGGAGGCAATAATTTCATCTGAAAGCTGTGCGCCTCCATCAATTCCAAATGAACTCTGCACAAGTTTAGGGCATGATGGGTATGTGTACAAGAGGAGGAAGTTACAAAGAAATTCACTTGCTCTTCTTCCAGAAAATAATAATATATCTGATGAAAGACAAAAGTTAGGTGCCGAATTGTGTATTAGTTCTGAGGATTGCCAGTTGGAAGATAGGCAAACTGATACTGAGAGAGCTCCTGTTGATACTTGTACCACAGATACTGACTCACTTCAAGATTCTGACCTGCATGCCATGCATTCTATTGGAGAATATGAAGCATTAGATAAAACAAAAAATGTAAAATTTCCCAAATCTTTACAGGAAAATCATCATCTATCAAATGATAGATCTTCATCTTCAAAATCTAATTTGGAATCTACTGCAACTTTCATCAAGATAGACACAGATGATTCTTATTCTGATGTTCTGGAACTAGGAGAATTTGATTCAGCAAGGGAGCTTTGTATCTATGTCCTCAAAAGACATGGTCTAATTGGGAACTCTTGTGCTAGCAGCAGTCATTTTGATTTCAGAGTTCTGCTTGATGATAATAACAAACTTTCTCAGCAATGCAAAGTTTGTGGGCTATTTGATGACCCACTGCAGATGCTTATTTGTGACCAATGTGATGAAACATATCATCAGTCTTGTTGTGTTCCTCGTGTGACAAAGATTCCAGTCGATGAATGGTATTGCCAACTCTGTTTCAAGAAAAAGCCAAAGCTTCTAATCAGTAAGTCACCTGATACAGTGGGTGAAATCTCCAATCACGCACATAGAACATCTCCCAGAAAGTATTCCATATCCTTCATGTTGAAGGACAGTAAGCCTTATACCACTGGAGTTCGAATTGGTAAAGATTTTCAAGCTGAAATCATGGACTGGTCTGGACCAGTTTCCAAGTATGCTAACTCTTCACGTCTCATTGAATTTCCTAGTCTGTTGAAATATTTTCTGATATGCTAATCCATATATCTGCTTTGTGGATAAAACGTGACCTAGAGTATGCATTGGTTCATATTACTGAAACATTCTATTGTATTTACTAAAGACAGAACCTGATCTATTGTAATTCAAGACTACAAAATGAAATGTTTCGTATGATGCAAATGGTTTGCAAACTTTTTCTTGATATCATATGTATGGACTACAAAAGTGTTGCATTGGATTGATCTAAAATTATGACAATCAAAGAAAAGATGAATGAGTTTATAAGTTATATGTGTTTACTAAAAAAAACAATATGGGAATGGGACATACTCCATGCTTGAAACATTTTATTTACCTTGATTGAACTTACGGAAAAATCATAGCAAATGGAATCCACAAGTTAGCTAATAATACTTAACTTCTTGATGAATTAAAAATATGCTAAGAAGACACTGTGCCTTTTCCAAGATGACTGCCTATTTTCTATACATGCTTAACTTTATCCCATGGTTTATGAGAAAACATTACTAGCCTTGATGATGATAACATGATACACACTAGATTTTATTTGTGAATCCACATGTCTATTTTCTTTGTTTATTTGCTTTTTATTTGCCATTGAAGATATTCCATTCCCTTGTGCACGCACTTCTTGTTCTAGTGGCTTTAAATTTGTCACTTAGAACTTCAGTTGGTTATCCATGCCGTGATCCATATTGTTCCTGATGCATTTTCTTAATTATGCAGCAAAGATGATTATTTTGATGAGCCGTCTGAAATGGATACTGATGAATTTGTAAGTGTAAGTTTTAAAGCTTTTATCTAAGTAATCATATTCCATGTTTCTTTGGATGCTAAATGTCATACATTCTACTAGGTATGGAAAGGAAGAAAGACACAAAATAGTAGCAGTATTGGTAATTGGGTTCAATGCCAGGAGTTCTTGCACTTAGGTGGACCTAATGAAGGGATTATTTGCGGAAAGTGGCGCAGGTCTTTTCTTTTTCTTGTTTTTTTACTAATCTTACTAATTGGGAGACTGAATACCTATTAATATAGGTGCAATAGGTGCATCTGAAGAAAAAAAATCCAAGTATCTTTTCAATTGACTATGGTTGGATTTGCTGGTTGCTAGCTTGAAGGGTGCAGTAAACTTTAGAAATTAAAGATTTTAAACTGAGTAAAATTAAATTTAATATCGAAATGTGATTTCTTTGTAACAAAAGCAGTGAGGTGTAGTTAAGTTGGATGGAATTTTTTTTCTTCTTTTTTCGCAATTATGAGTTTTAGATATCTTGGATCTCTTACCAAACAAGATGAAGGGGATATATCATTAATATGAAAATGATTAAGTGGTTAAAATGAAAAGGAACATCTAGAGTTTTATTGGATAGTCTTGGATGCTTAGATAAATAAGCAAATTTTATAAATTTGGTATGATCGATCAGGCTTTATCTGTTGGATTTTAGTTTATATATAGTTAGAAAACAACACAATTGAGTTAGCGTGATAGAAATCAGAACCAAAAAATGAGTTTATGAGTCTATTAGAAAAATAATGCCATTATTTAGAGGTATCTAACAGTTGGTCTGCTAAATGATAAAATAAGAGAAGATTAGTCTAAGATGATCCTACACGGTCTTAGAACACTAATCAAAAGTGATTAAAATGGTCTGTATACTACTAGGAGATAATTTTACAGAGAATCAAGATCTATGCAGTGTTCCTAGTTGAAACTCTATTTGTTCTCGTTATTAATTTTTGAATTTACCAGTCATACCTTCTATTTTTCTGTTGAGATCTCGTTTTCAGTATATGAACAAAATTGAATATAACTTTTTCAATGATAAAAGAAGAAACAATGAATCTAAGATATTTGGATCTACCTTTTGGTCATGAATGGTGGTGATTCATGGAGAAAGGTATACTTCAAGTAGAAATGGGCATCAGACAGTCTAGATAGTTAAAGATAATTAAGTATTATTAATAATTGAGTTTAATCCTCATCCTTTAAATGCTTCTTCAAGATGTTTCTTGTATGTTCTCAAAAGTGTTTGAGGATGTAATCAACTCTCAATTTATATTGCAGGGCTCCTCTCTTCATAGTTCAGAGTGAAGATTGGGATTGCTCTTGTGCCATCGAATGGGATCCAATTCATGCAGATTGTGCTGTGCCTCAGGTGAGTGATCCTTAGTGAATCAACTTAAATTTTAGAAAATACTTGTTATCTTATCGCCAATTGCCACTCTTTATCATATTCCAGCTATTACACGATTTTAAGCAAAGCAGTAACATGTTTCGTTCTAATTCCTTTTCTACATACCTGAGTTCAGAACTGAAACCTTTTCTTATGTCTTTCCTTGATGATTTCTAAATATTTCTAATAGTATATAAATGTGATCTTTATACAGAAAAATATATTATATATTAGCATTAGCCAAAAGCATGCCTACAGCAATGGCTTAAAACAAGACGATTGATTCTATCGTTGGATAATGGAATCAATCAGAGTTCAGCTTGAGTTGAAACTGTGAAGGGGTGAAGGGAGAGGGAAGGAAGTTGATGTGTATTAGATATGTATGTTCTTTGCAATATGCCTAGCTACTGGCATTCTGAGTTTCATCCACCATATTCCTCTTTCACCAATCGATATATTAACATTAACTTCTTTTTTATGTAAAAAACCTTCATTTATATGATGTAAAATGTGTTAAACTTCTGAAAACAGTTTATTTTTAGCAAGGGATATTGATAGAAATATCATAGGACAAAGAATGAGTGGTTGAAATGAGTGTTAGAATTCGGAAGCTTGTGTAATCTTTGTGCCCCTTAAGATAATAGAAAATTTTAAAAAGTGAATATGATCCAACATACTTTATGGATTAGAGTATTGAATCGATAGGAAGTAATAGGCTAAAAAAGGTAAATGTAATAGAGATAAGGATGGTTTGTAGAATCACTATAAAGGATCAAAGAAAGATACTATGATCTGAAGCAACTGGCTTTAATATATAATAAAATGAGAAAAAAATATTTTAAGATGGCACAAACATATCGGAAAATGACCTGTAGAATTTATAATGAGAGTTAAATTGATTAAAGGGGAAGAAGATGGTCAAAGAAAATATTTGCCAATGTATTTAAAGACGATTTAATCAATTTAAACATTACTAGTTGTGCAACCTTGTATAGAGCTCATGAAGCAGAGGGATAAGTTACATGTAATCGAACCCAAACAGTTTTAACAATGATATTCTGTGTACTTTGTGGATCTTAAAAGTTGATCATTTTTTATGGTTGATTGTATCTGTTTTAGTATTTTTGACCTGTTCCTGTGCACCTGTAGGAACTTGAAACTGAGGAGGTTCTCGACCATCTGAAATTTGTAAAATGGGTATGTCAAGAACTATCCCTTTTATGTGATAGAATAATTTCTATGATATTTGTCGTCGCTAGAAATGATTCGGAATCAAATCAAACGTGAAAGAAAAAAAAAACAAGTTTTATAGAGGATCAATCTATTCTACTCTATTCCTTAGCCATTTAATTCTGTGAACTGAATGCGCGATAAGTTTGTCGTTCACTCGAATCAAAAGATAGAACTTTAACATGCCAATGCCATGCAGCTGAGGCGTCGTCTGAGTTCTAAATCCATGAAAGACGGTTCCAGTTGAAGTATCGACTCGGAAGGTACAAAATGCTATGCCCCTGTTCTTACTTCTTGAACTAGAGGAATTTTGTTGTGTGAAAATTTTACAGTATTACACCACGTAATTCTTGTATATATAAATTTGTAGAACTGGATATAGACAAGTATAATGATCCTATTTCCAGTTTTTGCGAGATCTGAGAGGTGATTGGGAAAATGAGATTCTTGTAGAGGAAAGGCAACAAGTTTTGTTGTACAAGATGTGTAAGTTCACTAATTTTTCTCAGTTTCTTGCATGAAATTATTCTTCCATTGTCTGGAGATTAAATGATCTTTTATGAGCAATTGCTCAAGTATAATATAATCTTTGGAATAGGAGTGTAATCGAACCGAACCGAATCGGATCATACAATAAGAGGCTTGAGTTGGAGCTCGGCTTGAGTTGAATTGAAATTTTAATTTTTAAGTTTGAGGTTTGAAAATAGCTCATTTAAAAGTTAAATGAATTTAGTTCGAACTCGATTCTATTCGATTCTATATGATCTTGTACATCTTGTTAACACGTAAATTTTAGATGATCTTGTGTGTGTTATGTTGCACACCAACCATGAGCATTTGGTGTGCGTGTATGAGTGTGCGAAGCATCCAGAAGTGATTCAGCTGCTCGGATTTAAGCATTGTCACCCATGAATGGTGTGCACGAGGGTGTGTCAGATATCATCCCTATATATATAAATGTTATCTTGCACACCTCGTGAACACTTACAATAACTTAACGGCTAGTCAGAAAAAATAATAAAAAATTAGACAATGCATAGGCACTCTTCTGCAAAGGTGGAATTCGCCACCTTAGCGGCCCTACACGATCGACCCCACGACCATTTATGAGGAGGTAAATCGAGAAACTGCAGTTGGTCATGACGCAGGAGAGTATTGCCTGACTTCGTCAGGATTCGAACCTTTGTCCTCTTCTACAAGTCTGTTGCGTCGTAACCAACTCAGCTATGCCTCGGGGGCCATAGACACTCATAGTATATATATATATACAC
>JBBMKF010000002.1:2276975-2287447 GCA_037834155.1 Curcuma caesia | reverse complement strand
TCCCTTTTTTATGAGGAAGATTAATTTTGTTAGGGATGGTCAATTCAAAGTCAACGGTATAAAATTACAACTCTCATTTAAATTTTAATTGATTTCTATAATCTTGATTTTCTATGTTCGAATTTAACAAAAGACAATAATTAACATTGTAGATGTATAATCGATGTATAATTAAAAGATACAAAAGGAAACCTTGATTTTGACCAAGACTTTACATTAATATATCCCATTTTTTTAAAAAATATTGAAAAATTCAAGATTATATATATATATATATATATATTCAAGATTATTAAATTAAATTCAATATTGAAAAATATTGAAATTTCAAGATATTTTCATAAATGTTGACCATAATAATTTCATTTACACGTGTTAATTGTTTATGGTAGACTTTTGGAACTAAGCGTTTACATTTGATTAGGCAAAAGAAATGGGAGATAATAAGAGGGAGTGGAGGACAGAAATTCACTATTTTATTTGATCGAAAATTATCAATTTATTAATTTTCCTTTTTTTTTACCGAAATATTTTTGTTCTCCGCTCTAATTAAGCCTCTATTGTGACAAATTACAGAGTAGATTTTATTTTACAGTGAGTAAGTGTAAGAGTTGAATCATGAATTCATGATGAAGTTGAAATAATATCCTCCTTCGTAATGATCAATTGCAACTTATTGATTTACTTTTTCATGATCGTATGAGTCTGTTAAAATAGCGTATTACACCTTTTATGATAGGAAAGACATTTACTTGATTCCATAATAATTTTATTCATCAAGAGATTATTTCCTTGAAGATTTGATTGCTATTCCTATATGATAATTTACCACTTAAGTACCAATCTAATTATCTTCTTAGGATACTAATTAAGTATCCAAATAACTACACAGAGAAAATTTAATAATAATATATACATTTGTAAAGCCATTGGAAAATTTTATTTTGCCTCTTACAATTTTCAACTATGCACTTTACCACTCGGAGTTTGTGAAAATTTTATTTCTTCTTTTTCTTTCCTTCGCTTAAACGGCAGAGCGAAATTCGTCAAATTTAAAAAATAAAAAAATGGCACGAAAAGTTTGTGTTTGGAAGAAACGAAAGAAACAGAACACAATAACCAAAATAAAAATAAAAAACTTTTCGATCTCAATATTAAAATAAGATGGGCAAAAAATTAAAAAACATCCTAATTAGATAAATCATCGAAAAGATAGATAAAAAATTAATTATTTTATTTTAATTAAAATTATTATATATTAAAATAATTTTTATTAATAAAAAAATTTATTTTAAATTGATCAAAATTATTTTAAAATAATTATAACAACTATTTAAATAATTATTATAACATCGAATCAACTTAATTAAAATTATTTTAAAATAATTATAACAACTACTTGAATAATTGTAATATTATTATAATATTATAATTATAATTATAGTTGTTTAAGTAATTACTATAACGGTTACCGCGTTGTGCCAAAAGAAAAGCGGCAACATAAAAACAAACAAATAAAAAAATATTAAAATTTATTAGGATTAAAAGATTTCATGGATTCTGATAACCCAATTGCTGCGATACCGCCACAAGAAGACAAATTAAATGTTTACAATAATCAAAGTCCAAAAAGTTGTGATGCTTGATGATGATAGACCTCGTCTTCCTCTCAATAAAATAAAATAAAATCCAAATATAATATTTTTGAAAAATCTCTTCTTATCGTTTTTTTGATGAAATTTAATAAATAAAAAATAAGGCAGTGATTATTATTAGAGAAGGAGGAGGAAGAAGAAGATTCTGTTCATTTGGTCTCAACTTTCTCTCTTCCTTGAATTCTTTCTGCCTCCGTACTCCTACTCCAGAAAGAAAGACACAGGGAACCAAAAAAGTTGCCATCTTTTTCTTCCCCTTGTTCTTCACGATCTTCCTGTTTTTGTTGTGGGAATTTGATCGATTGTCTTGGTTTTGGTTTCGCTGATTTAGTAAAGGAGAGATTTTTACTCGATTTGAGGAGATCGCCGGAGGATTTAGACGTTAAAGGTGAGATTTTTACCGGTGGGAAGAGAGGATGAGGGCGGAGCTGAGCACAATCCAGCAGATGCTAACGCCGGAGGCGGCGAGCGTGCTGGCTCGCTCCATCGTGGAGGCGGTGCAGAGGAAGCACGCGCGGATCACGCCCCTCCACGTCGCTGCCGTCCTTCTGGCTGCGCCCTCAGGCATCCTCAGGAGGTCCTGCTTGAGCTCTCACCCGGACTCCGCCGCCCACCCGCTCCGTTGCCGCGCTCTCGAGCTCTGCTTCTCCGTCGCGCTCGATCGCCTGCCCTCTGACGGCGGTCGGGACGCCGCCCAGCCGCCGATGTCGAACGCGCTGAAGGCGGCGCTCAAGCGCGCGCAGGCCAACCAGCGTCGCGGGTGCCCCGAGCAGCCGCAACAACCGGCCGCGCCGCTGCTGGCTGTCAAGGTCGAGCTCGAGCAGCTCGTCGTCTCCATCCTCGATGACCCTCAGGTCAGCCGCGTCATGCGGGAGGCAGGCTTCTCCTCCACCGTCGTCAAGGCCGTCGTCGAGCAATCACTCTCCTCTTCTTCCTCCAACTCCTCCACCTCATCTACTATCACCGCCGCAGTGCTTTCCACCACCACTTCCCCTGTTTCTCCTGTTCCGGCGTCCCCTGCCCACCTCTATGTGAACCCCCGCCTCCGCAATGGAAGCGGCGCAGCTGCCACAGCCAGCGGCGAGCAACCGCGAACGGAGGAGGTCAAAAGGGTCATGAGCACACTATCACGATCCAAGAAACGAAATCCAGTTCTCGTCAGCGATATCGATCCGGAGGCCGTTATCCAGGAGGTGATCCAAAAGATCGAGTCCGGCGCCGCTCCGCCGCCGCTCCACACCGCAAAAGTTGTCTCTTTTGCCAAAGATTTGCCCGCTGCCATGGCATCCGGCGACAAATCCTGGATCGCCGCAAAGATACGAGAGTTAGGCAGCGTCGTCGAGTCTCAACTCATCGGTGGCGACCACGGCGTGGTGGTCGATATCGGAGACCTCAAGTGGCTGGTGGAGAGCTCCGCCCGGCCCCCGACGATCACTTCACCGAAGATCAACGCGCAGCAGACCGTCTCCGAAACCGCCCGCACCGCAGTGGCGGAGATGGCGACACTTCTCAAATCGTTCCGCGACGGCAGCCGCCAGGTTTGGCTACTGGGCACGGCGACGTGGACGACGTACCTCCGGTGCCAAGTCTACCACCCGACGATGGAGGACGACTGGGATCTGCAGGCGGTGCAAATTGCTCCAAGCTCCCAAAATTTTCCAAGGTGAGATTTTTATTCGATTTATAAGGTTTTCCTCTTCGATCTCATCCAAGAATCATAACAAAAAAGCAATTGTTTTCTTCTCCCCGATTCAAAATCTGCAGGACTAGTCAGCAATTTCCAGGGACAATAAACTCTGCAACGAACACAGGGATGTGCGCACTTTGCACCGAGGGCTACAGGCACGACATGACCAAGGGAAGCCATCAACCTCCTCCAAAGGTAGACGAGAACAAAGCATTGCCGCCATGGCTGCAGCTGGCCAAGCTCCGCAGTGAATCCTGCACAACTGATCATCAGCACAAGGAAACGCTGCTGAAGAAATGGCAACACATATGCTCTCGGCTTCACTCCAAAGCCTCTCCTCCTTCACCGTTGCTTCTCTGTTCAGGAAACTCACCAGCTATATCCCTTCCTGAGATATCAGTGAAGACTGATCTTGTCCTTGGCAATTCTGCAATCTGCAATCCGAACGAGCCCAAGAAAGTTGAGTTCTTGAACCAGAAGAAGACTAATTTCGCCGGCGTTTCTGATATCGACACCTTCAAGAGGTTGTACAAGGGGCTCCTGGACAAGGTCAGCTGGCAGCCGGAAGTGGCCTCCGCCATGGCCGCCACCGTGCTAAGACTCAAGTCCGAAAACAGGAGGAGAGGCCATTCCTGGCTTCTCTATCTGGGGCCCGACAAGATCGGCAAGCGGAAGATGGCCACCGCGCTATCGGAGCTTGTATTCGGGACTCCTCCTGTCGTCGTCAAGCTCGGCGGCGATGAAGAAGAGGAAGGAGAGTGCACCGTGAGCTCCTTCCGTGGTCGGACGTCGATGGATCGAGTCGTGGAGGCGATCCGGAGGAACCCGTTCGCGGTGGTTCTCATTGAGGAATTTGACCGAACAGATGATGTTCTGGTGAGGGGAAGCATAAAGAGGGCGATGGAACAGGGGAGGATGGTGGACTCGCATGGACGAGAGGTCAGCTTGGGAAGCGCGATCTTCATCATGACGTCGAGTTGGCTTCCGGAAGAGCTCCAGAGATCTCACGAGTCGTTGATCAAATACGAGGAGAAGGTTCTCAGGGCGGCGGCGCGGGGGCAGGGGCTCGAGCTCTCGGCGGAGAAAAACACTTCGAAACGATGTGTCGATTGGCTCCGACACGGCGCCCCGCCGACGAAGCTCCGACGGCCGCTTTCGCTGGACTTGAATCTGGCCATGGGGACGGCGGAGGACGACGATCCCGGCGAGGGGTCGAGCGACGTGACGGTGGAGCGTGACGTCAGCAAGGAGCGGCTCGACGTCAAGCGATCGACCTCGTCCGTGGCGGCGGAGATGGCCGAGCTGGCGGACGGCGCGGTGGTGTTCGAGCCGGTGGACTTCTCGCCGATGCGGCAGCGAGCGGCGGAGGGGATATCTAGCATCTTTGCGGCCGTGATGGGGGAGAAGTGGTCGATGAGGGTCGACGAGGAGGCCACCGACCGGATCGTGGGCTGCGCCTGGATCGCCGGCGAGAAGCTCGACGAATGGTCTGAGAGAGTACTAACTCCTCGCTTTAAGGAATTAAAGGGAAGATTGAAGGCGGCTGAGGGAGAGGTGGTCGTCCGGCTATCGATAGTGGAACGCAGCGGGGCGAAGGCGAACAGCAACTGCAGCGAACGGGACTGGACGCCGGCGGTGAGGGTTGCGGTGGAAGGGGCGTAGAGATAAAAATTAAGGAATATTTGAGGGTGGATTTGTAGTTTTGTACACGTAAACATTATAGTAGTCTTCCTCTTCATTTCGTTAAGTAGGCGTTAATGACAGATATTAACTATACAAATTCAATTAACTTTGTATTATATAGTTTTTTTTAGTAAAATATATCAAGAAAAAGCTGATTGTTAGTCTCTGATTTTATGAATCTAATTGATCATCTTCAAAATTAATCAATTTAAAAAATTAAATATTTTAAATTAAAAAAATATTAATGTTCTTTTTATTCTTATTGTTAAAAGAGTATTTTAAAATAAAAAAATTATTAAAACATCATCTCATCTTATATTTTAATTTATAATTTTTCTTATTAAGTAAAATTATACCTTTTAAGAATAATTTTAGTCAAAATCCTCTAAAATAAGGAGATTTTATCAACACTATTTCAAATGGATACAATATTATTCAAAATTCTTAAGCAATATTTTTAGAATATTTCAGATATTAAATTATAATAAAATAATATTTTAACAATTTTTTTTTAAAAAAATAACTATTCTTTTAATAATATAGATAATTATATCATGTTAGCCAACATTGGCACCTAATACTTTCTATTTTTGACTTGGTCAAATCAAGAAAGATTAATTTAAATTTCTAAAAATAGAAATGGATCGAAATCCTTATTAATCATGCACAAAATCTCTCCCTTAATTCTTTAATTTAATTATCTTATCAAATAAATTTAAACACTATAAAATAAAAAATAACAAGGAGACAAACTCTAATTAATTAGCTCATTTAATTGCTACCCTACCACAATCACCACAAAGGCAAATTCTATTCTATTACATTTGAGAAATTTAAAAAAAAAATTATACTTTTTAATTAAGTCGATGAATTAAAAAAGATCAAATCAAATTGAATATCATCTGAATTATGAGAAGAACCTAAAATAGAGACTTTTAATTGTGGCCTGTGGCTAAGTGCCAACCCAATTAATGTCATGTATGTGCATGCATGGACAAGTAGGAAGAAATGGTCCAGTGAAGGAGGACGATTCCCTCACGACTCTTCCACTCATTAATTCCAATACCACCAACAAGTGTAGAAAGGGTGCGATCAGCATTCGGGACATAGTTAAGTTGGTTACAACGCAGCAGAGTTGCAGAAGAATACAAGGGTTTGAATCCTAACGAAGCCCGGCAGTTTTCCGATTTACCTCCTCACAAATGATCAGGAGCCGCTAAAGTAGCGGATTCCACCTTTTACAGAAGAAAAGGGTGCAACCTGTTTTTGGAGCAAGACAAGTCATTTACGCCTCACAGAAAGAAAGATAGATAGATAGATACAACTAACTTTGAATGAGGACTAAGGAGCTAGTCGGCTTGTGCTTCCATTCATTGCCTTTTTGCCTTACCTAATTGTCGTCGAGAGATTTGCGTTGAGGCAAATTAAGGCAGTCCATGTGAAGCAGTGGACCACGGTTGCAGAGGTGACTACTGCATGAGAACAAAGAGACATATTGAAGCAAAAGGAAAATGATGGATGGGTGTGTACCTCATCATATGCATGGCCAAAGGGCTTTGCCACCCTCATCAATGAGTGATAATGGCTAGACAGACTTGTCATTACTCTCAGGATCTGATCTGATAGGTCAAGAAGAGAAAGTTGTAGAATAGGAACTTTCTGAGGTGAGAAATGGTCTGAATTTGATATGTTCGCAGGTGGAATTGAAGCTTACCTGAAAGCAAGCGTGGTTCATGATTTGATTCTTCCAGGTCGACTTTGCTGGACTCCTGTAAAAGAAGAATTGAATACTAATTAAGGCTTATTTTCCACTGAAGTTTTTTGTGAGAAAAAAAGAGCAGAGAGAATTAGTGCATTCTGAGAAGATCATAAACCACATGTACTTGACAAATATAAGAGATGGCATGCATCTTCAATTATGAACCAATATCAATAGGAATTAGAGCACACCTAGTTAGACAATGTCCTCCTCCGTCGTGATCAATTACAGCTTTTCAATTTACCTTCTCATAGATGATCGTGAGGCTGACCGTGTAGGGCTGCTGATTCCACCTTTTGCAGAAGTAGAGCACACACATAGTTCAAAAACTAAATATGCTGTGCATGAATACTGATCACTATAAGATGAATGAATGGAATGACAAATACTTGTGTCTTCAACTCCTTGGTACTGAAACTATTAGCCTGTGATCAGTGCCTCCTGGCTAGCTCATTGAAACCTACCTGCAATGCAGAAATGAATACATGAAAGTCACTAATATGTTCCACTAACCACATAATATATCCTCAATTTTGGCATATTCAATTCTTTACAAGAGGGAAGGGACTTTTCTCAGCATGAACTTCAAGAAAGTGGGTCTGGTCTCTATATGTTGCCCTCTGTTTTTTATGCTGAAAAGGTAATTTCACAAGAACAACAAGCTGAACTTGAAAATTCAATAGCATATATATGAAATATTTCAAGATTGAACTCACTATATATAATACCACCACTTCCAATTTTTTCAATAGCATTTGTAAACTCACTCTAGGAAGAGGTAAAAGATTCTTGTTGTATTTTCCTTTCTGCTGAATATGATCCTATGAATCTGATCCAATCAGTAACAAGTTTTCAACTGACCAATTTTAGGTCATCAAACCAGAAAATAGAACCAGCTAAATCCCTCTTTCAATTTGGTTAACATAAACCAAGCTAGAACTTACCAGCATTTAGGGTTAATATATAACCAAAATTATGCAGCGACGCTTCAATTTTAAACTTCAGTAGCATGCCAGAAATCTGTCTGTGGAGGATCGATTGCTAATACACGGAACAGATAATGTTATCCAAAGAAAAGAATAACCAAACGAGAAGCGAAAGTGCAATCTATCGTTACTTCACAAACTCAATGCAATCTTTTTCCTTCCATAACCAATATAATCAGTCTACCTTTCTCGTCAAAAGGACCTGACATCGATCGAGATGAAAAGAACCATCTTAACTGAACACGCAACGGTCAACTCAGATGCCAAAATCCTTTGCAAATATGTCGTAGTTGGGCATCAAATTGCAGGTGTCTGGGTGACAATCTGGATGTCCTACCACGGTACTATGTCCCGGGGACTATAAGTCACCCACTATTCTGCAAAAAGGTGGAATCTGCCACCTTAGCAGCTCCACACGATCGGGGCTCCATATGATCGGCCCCACGACCATTTGTTAGGAGGTAAATCGGGAAACTGCAGTTGGTCATGACCCATGAGGGTATTGTCTGGCTTCACCAAGATTCGAACCCTTGTCCTTTTCTGCAATTCTGCTGCATTGTAACCAACTCAGTTATGCCCCGGGGCATATAAGTCACCCACTAATTTTCCTAGAAGAGTGGGATTGGGTACTTTAAAGATCGATTAATTTTGCAATTCAATTTTTTTTACTAAAATAATATTTTTTTCTAATTTATTTGGTTCGATTTTAAAATCCACAGATGGATTAAATCGATTAAATTAAATTATCAATCGACTGATTAATTAATTCCATAGTTTGATTTATTTAAAAAATTAATTTAATAAATTTTGAATCGATTGTTCACCGCTAGTTCTTTGTATTATAGTATTTATTTTTTAAAAACCTAATCAATAGATTGTAAATTATTAGATAATAATTTATCCAGCAATTTATTTAAAAAACTCGATTAAATAAGTAAAGTAAAGAAAAAAATATTAGTTTAGTTCAATCTCATATTTTTATTTTTCATAATGCTCTTTCAAATTATAACGTCATCGAACTTTATTTTATAAGTTTGTATTGCCATGGGAACTATTGATATACAGTGAATCAAATGAAAAATATTATAAAATAATTTTTTATTGAAATAATATGATCAATTTATTATGGTCAAAAATATGTGATGAACATTTGTAAAAGTGAGGTAAAAAATTATAATAAATAAATGTATTCTATTCAATTTTTGTTCTTGATTTTAAATTAAAAAATGGGGAAAAAATTCATGAATGAACGAAAATAATTGCATAATCTACTCGACAAAATCACACCACAATCAACCATCCATGTTTCTCACAAAAAAAAAGAAAATGAGAAAAGAAATTATTATTATTATTATTATTATTATTCTTTTAAAACAAAAATCTTGGGAATAAGTGAGGAAATAAATCACATTCCTACTCTGTTTTAATTTTCTTGGCGGCTGAAGCATGGGACGGCGACACCGCCGGGAGGAAGACGGCGGCGAGGTCTCCGGGGACGGCGAAGAAGCACCGGGAACCTCCGTTGTCGTCGGCCTTCCTCTTCGCCGGACGCGGCTTCCTCGGTGGCGGCGGGCACGGCAACAATCCCGGCGAGCTTTGCGCAGGCTTGGGCGTGGCAGGGCAGTCCCCTGCTTCCTCAGTGGTCTCCTTCGCCGGGAGCAGCCACGATTGTTCCCCGGCGGCGAACTTCAAGCCCATGGCATAGAGTGAACTTTGTAGGACAAGGAGAAGGTGGTGGTGGTGGTGGTGATCGGAGAAAGAAGAGGAGATTTTGAAGGAAGGTGCAAACTAAGGATGGTTAAATAAAATATGAGAGAGATGATTTTAAAAGTGGATGCAAGATAATGTTAATTTGGTATAAAGTAGTCATTAAAGGTGCTAAAACATATAACAATTAATTAAAGTTTATTATTTTTTAATTTAGATATCTAACTCTACCATTCAAGTAACCTGGTTTGACTCTACATAAATTTTTCATCGACTACTAAGGTAAATCCGAGAAGCACAGATAGTCTGACAATCTAGTATTACTATTAGTGAATCGAATTTTTACTATATAGATTATCCGTTTTATTATTTACCATCACATTGTGCCCGAAAGACTAAAGTTGATTGTTATAGATGATAACTATGGTGTTATAATTATATTAAGTGATTTTATCTAATTAAATTTAAAAAAGAATATTTTAATATAATAATATTTTATATATAATAATCTGATAAAATTAAAATACATTTTGCTCCATAAATATATTGAATTTTAAATTTATTTGAACTCAAGACAACTTGTTCTTCAAGCATTCACCTTCTTTATGATCATCATTGTTGACTTTTTAATTAAAAAAATGTTGCTTGATTGAGCATGAAATTTTTTAGTGATCCTAGAAGTACCATCAACTCACTTGTCTTTCTCTCCTACAACAAAACAAAAACCTCCTTTATTTGATGTGATTTTCTTTCAAAAAAATAATCTCCACTTCTGAGAGCTGAGGTACTAATTAAAAATAAACAATAGATACTTCACATCAGGCATGATAATTATTAAAAAGAAACATTAACATTAATACAGCTGCTAATGAAAAAATAAGAAGAAGAATAAGCATTTATAAATTTGATTATTACAAATAATAATTTTAGCATATTAAAAAAGAAAATCATTGAGTAACTTTCTTAAAATATTAAATTATTAGGAAGTGATGCAT
>JBBMKF010000002.1:2234227-2244641 GCA_037834155.1 Curcuma caesia | reverse complement strand
GTAGTCAGGTTTTTGCCACTAATATAGATTTGTATCACATGATTATTATTTTTTGGTATTCTCTGAGTAATTTTTTTTTCTAGAATATCTACAAATGTGTCTCTTTGATCAACTTAATTGTATTTTTGCAGTAAAAGAGAAAATCTATAAAATTATATAAAATTATCAACCAAACGTTCTAAAAGCGATTCAATTGTTCTCCCTAAATATTCGATTAAAATTGAATTGAATTAATTAAAAATTAAATAAATTATTTTTTTTTAAAATCAATCGAATTGATTGAATTTTTTAAATAAAAATCAAACCAACTGAATCAATATTTTATCGATTAATTTAATTTTTAACTGAATTAATTAAATTTTCTAAATATTATAAAAATTTTATTAATTAATTAGAAATTTATAAATTTATTTAGTTAAGATTTATAAATTATTTTTCTAATTCGATTTAATCAAATAAAAAATTTTAAAATCAAAATCGAACTGAATTAATCAAATTAACTGATTTTTTTTTTAAATTATCAAAATTCTAAAATAACTGAACTAAAATTTTTAATTATCGATTTATTCAATTTAATTGAATTTTTGCTCATCCCTAATTCTTATTATTTAAAGCGAATCTATATCCAAACCAAGCATAATCTAGTCAAAAATGAGCACCAAACCTATACTTAGTTAAAATATTCCAAAATGAAATAAAATAAAATTATTGAATAATTTGGTGTTAGCTCCACCTTAATACTCGGACTCAGACCCATAAACTTGCAAACTAGGATTCCTCGTCGTTCGTCATTCAAGGCGACCATTCCTCTCTCTTTTCTCTATCCATGGCTTCCATGACGATAGGTAGCAAGCCTGAGACTTTTCAGCTTGAAGGCCAAACATGGTGTGTTTTATTAATTTCACATCTCTTTTTTTCCCCTTTTTCTTTCAGCAATTCAATCTGCTGTTGAAAATATTTCATTATCATGATCTGTTTATTAAAGTGTAATATCAAACAGATTTTTTTCAGCTCCTATGTATTGAAATTTATATAAAATTTCTCGAATGAGCTTGATGCAATATCTCTTCTCTTGTATGAATTTTAGTTTTTTTTTCCTCATTGTTTTTTGACCATTTTTTAATCATTTTTTATAGCTGAAAATGAAATTAATTTTGTTTTTTTACCTTGGCAGGAAATGTTTAAATGAGCTTTCAAGTGATGTTGTGATAGAAGTAGGGGAGATGAGTTTCTATCTCCACAAGGTATTATTATTATTATTATTATTATTATTATTCATTTTAATCATCTGAATTTAAAAATACTATTTTAAAATTTATTAATGCTATAATATTTTTAACATTTTTGTTTGAATGTGAAAAATACGAGATCGAAAGTATGTATTTTATCTTTTAAAAATTATAATTTAGATTGCTTAATTATTAATAAAAAAAGAATTTGATGATAAACATATAAATTTTATGCGGCCTTGTTAAGGAATTACCCGGCGAATTAGTGCAGTTTCCACTGCTCAATCGGAGCGGTCTCCTCAGAAAAGCAATCAGCGAGTTCCACGGCGGCGGCGGCGGCGGCGGAGAAGGCAAGGACTTGTCCTGCGTTCTCCAGCTGCACGATATCCCCGGAGGCGCCAAGGCCTTCGAGCTCGTCGCCAAGTTCTGCTACGACGTCCGGATCGAGCTCAACGCCCTCAACGTCGTCTCCCTCCGCTGCGCCGCCGAGCACCTCTGCATGACCGAGGACCTCGCCGGCGGCAACCTCATCTCCCAGACCGAGAAATTTCTGGACCAGGTCTTCGCCAGCTGGAAGGACTCCACCAAGGCGCTCGAGGCCTGCGAGAGCGTCCTCCCCCAAGCCGAGGATCTTCAGATCGTCTCCAGATGCATCAACTCCCTCGCCTCCAAAGCTTGCGCCGATCCAACCGTCTTCGGATGGACGGATGCCGCAAAGAGCCCGGACGGGGCCGTCCCGGCGTGGAACGGGATCGTCCCGGCGAAGACATCCTGCTCGGCGTCGATCTCCGACTGGTGGTACGAAGACGTGTTGTTTCTCAGCTTGCCCCTTTTTAAAAGACTCATCTTGGCGATGGAGGCGAAGGGGATGAAGCCGGAGAGCATCGCCGGAGCCCTAATGTTCTACGCCAAGAGGTTCCTCCCGGGGCTCAGCCGAAACTTGAGCTTCCGCGCCGGCGCTGCTCAGGGCGAGCCGGTCTCGGCGCCGTCCGAGAGCGACCAGAGGGTGTTCGTCGAAGAGATCGTGGATCTCCTCCCGATGCGCAAGGGCGTGACGACCTCGACCTTCCTCCTCAACATGCTCCGCACCGCCATGATCCTGCGGGCGAGCGCGTCGTGCCGCGAAAACCTAGAGAGGCGGATCGGGTCGCAGCTGGACGAGGCGACTCTGGAGGACATCCTGATCCCCAATTTGGGGTATTCGGTGGAGACGCTCTACGACATCGATTGCGTGCAGAGGATTCTGGACCACTTCATGCAGATCGACCAGTCGCCGGCGGTGGCGTCCTCGGGGGTGGTGGACGAAGCGCAGCTGGTCCCAGGGGCGTCGTCGCCGGCGTTAACGCCGCTGACGACGGTGGCGAAGCTGGTGGACGGTTACTTGGCGGAGGTGTCGGCGGACGCGAATCTGAAGCCTCCCAAGTTCATGGCACTCGCCGCCGCCGTGCCGGACTACGGCCGGCCTCTCGACGACGGCATCTATCGGGCCGTCGACATGTACCTCAAGGTAAAAGCCAAAATCCATCGATCATCCCCAGATTGCTAATTCACAGTTTGCCTCCCATTCCAGTCGCATCCTTGGCTCACGGAGGCGGAGAAGGAGCAGCTCTGCCGGCTCATGAACTGCCAAAAGCTCTCCCTGGAAGCCTGCACCCACGCCGCGCAGAACGAGAGGCTCCCCCTCCGGGTCATCGTCCAAGTGCTCTTCTTCGAGCAGCTCCGCCTTCGAACCTCGGTCGCGAGCTGGTTCTTCGTCTCCAACAACCTGGAGAACCCCCCCAACGCCCATGCAACTCAGGCCAACCTTCTTCCGCAAAAGACCGCCAGCCGCTCGACCCAAGCGGAGGCCGTCGACGCGCAGCGAAGGGAGAGCGAGCGCAACGTCGACGCGAGGCAGCGGATCATCGACCTGGAGAAGGAATGCCTGGGCCTGAAGAAGGAGATCGAGAAGCTCGCGAAGCCCAAGGCTTCATGGAGCATCTTCACTAGGATGAAGCCCAAGCCCAATACCAAGCCCAATAAATAAGCCCATTGCAGGAGGTAAAATGTAGGTGTAGTCTCTTGACAGTTTGCACAACTGTTTTTCAGGTACATGTTCTTGTAAACTTTTTAATCAATTTCATGAACAATAATTTGCATAGATAAAAAAAAATTAAGAAGAAAGATGAATCATTTCCCCTTATTTAATACTTACTTCATCACAGCCTTCATTCTTTTCATTGTAAAATACAATGATACAATTTGGTCATGAGCTGTGTAATACTATGTTGAGTTCTCCAGCATGCTTTGCTACTCCCCCTCCTCTCCTGCACAAAGTAGGGAAAGTAACTGTTTGAAAGGCATGCTATGTATTCTCTGATCTCTATCATGTTTAAGGATGATGATTATTTGCAACTATTGTGATCATCTAGAATCATTTAAACTGGAATAAAGCAAAATCTGAAATGATTTGTTGTAATTGATGCCTGCATATCTGAGCTTTTCTTTACTTTCTTACCTAATTAATGGAGGAAGAAGTTGCTTTATCTTTTCCAAATGGTTGGAACAATTGGTGCAACGCTCCAGCCTGCTTCAAACATAAGTATGCTCGATGAATAAGGTAAGAAACAATTGTATTGAAGTAACCAACCAAGTGTTCATTTGTTAAGAAGAGAAATATTTTTTGGAAAATTCTTTACACATGTAAGTTGTTTTCCATGAGAACAACCAATGAATTTAAGCAAAGTTACCTTTGTTCTGCTTGAATATCGACCCCCACAGTTGAAGATGTGGTTATTGTTGAAGTAATAACAGGTTTGAATGTTTTAACGAGCTCTAACAGCAGACTCAAGGTAACAATAATATGCCTGAAAAACATTTAGCATTCCTTATCAGATCCTACTTCTCTATTTACTAGAATTCATCTTTATTAGTGAATTTGTACCTCTCAACTTTGCTGCTGAGTAAACCAACGAGAAGAGGCAAGAAGAGTGACAACAGATCAAGGGTAAAAAGATCAATGTTATCCTTGAGAATGTTGATCACATCAATCTGGACCTGCATTTGAACTTAAGAAATTATTAATCCAAAAAGATATGAATGTATAGGAGGGAAGAAAATCCTTTTTCGTTGATAGTTGAATAAGTATAAAGTCAACGACCAAGAAGTTGCTCGCTTAAACTAAACACTTACAGAATAGTCAAGCAACTTGGCCATTGCACCTATTGCACCTTTAATGCCGTTTTGTTCCCAAAAATGCTTCACCATCTGCAAATTTGAGTTGGTAATGGTGTTGTTATTAGGAACTTGGTGTTTGAAACTAATAGCTACATATATAACAGTTAAATAATTGTATCTTATCACAAGCACAAACCATCAGCACAGTAGATGCACAGATGCATTACAACAAGGACATTGATATCTGAGGCAAACACAAGAAAAATAGATAAAGGCTAAGATAAACATACAATAGGGGTTGACCTCCAATAGACAATATATTTTTTGGTAGAGTTCTCCTACCAAAGATGAAATTTATTACTCCAAAAAGTAGGAAAGCTCAAAAGTGATTAAAGAGAAGAAAAAAAATTCTGAGGTCCCAACACAATGTTTGAATGTAAATGAATATTTTTGTGCATTCATATTGAGGACCAGTAAATGACTAGGCGCAGAGAGAAGAATGAAATTTCATCAGTTAACAAAATAACGTGATATTTTTACTCAGATTGTCCAAAGAACAGATTAGGATAAGAATCTCAAGTTAATAGCATCACATATGGAAAATAGTATTTGTAGCAAAGTAGCCTGAGTCCTGCTTTGTTTGAAGCATCAAAAATAAAACGAATAGATTTTTCTAGCACCATTTTTCAAGTGAATTATGCAGCCTTAGATTAACATTTTGGTTCACACCCCGTTCACTAATACTTTTTGCAGTTTAAAAAGAAATTAGCTTCCATAGCATGGATGGTATCCAGCAAACATTGTAACAGCAATTATCATCTCAAGAAGAGACAATACCTGTAACTTCATTAGGCGAGATTTCAAAGAATTTACAAATGCATCATGATTTTGAACTAATGTCTCCGGACTGAAATCAACTTCTGATATTGACAAGTGTCTTTCAGAACTCTGCTCTGATCCTTTCTGTTCATCATGTAGCAGCGATCCTTTCTGTTCATCATGCAGCAGTATGGAATGAGGTGATTAGAAAAATTAAGAAGCATTCCAAAATAAACAGGTGAAATGTTGTGTTTTCTGAGATGATCAATCTTATGTATGCTTTTCTAACTGCAGCATCTCAATTGAAATAACAAATCATTTAAAACTTGATTGTGTCATTAGTTTAAACCAAGAATATTCCATTTATTAATTTCAGTTAAATAAGGATAGGCAGGTTCTCAAGAAGGTGAGTCAATAATGCCTCTATTTGCTGATAGATTACAAAGGGGTTCTAATGATAACTACACTTAGAATGGATAAAGAAGTAAATGTTGTACTAGTAAAAAATAAGATTAATTCTTGACACAGATATATCATATGTGGTGATTGTTGATAGAGTAAATCACATCAGGAACACTATATAGAGCTAAGAACATTATGAATGTCATCGCAATTTGAGTGACAGTCTGTAAGATATAGAAAGTGGAAGAAATACTCACTATTGCCATGTTTCCACTACTAGTTCTCTCTCTTTTCTCCCAGCATTCAACTAGAGTCCGTGTTTTCCCAAGTTGCACAGCGACTACAAAGAGAGAAAAAAAAAACAACAGCATTAGCCAGCAAACTGAACAAACAAAAAACCAACTTAATTGGCTATAGTTTGAGACATGAAATGGCTTTAGCAATATTACCTCCTCTAACATATTTCACTGGTTTCGTTTCACTGCTCGAGCATGACAACTCCTCACCTAAAAGAAATACACAGAGAGAATTAACAGGATCTTTTTTTTTCTCTTTATTAACCAGGAGGAATAAACGTACAATGGTCATTCTGAGACTGTACAGGCTGCTCTAGTGATACTACTCTTTCAAAATCTATAGCAATGTCTCTGGTTTTGTCATGTTCTCTTTCATCAGTTTCTGCAGCATCACGGTTCCCAGCAACACCAGAGAACAGTCTTAAATTAATATCTGAATCATTTCTCTCACTCATATTCACAGATGCTTTCCCTACCAGTTGGCCCTTGCTATCTCCAGAAGGAAATGGTGGCTTATGCTTATGAGCAGGTTTGTTCAACCTTAAATTATCGGAAATTGTCTCAGAAGTGGTGTTTTTAACTCTAAAACTGTCCAGATCTCTGTTGTCTCTAGGTACAACAACAGGCATGGACACTGGAGAATGTGTTCTGAAAGATGCTTGCACCATTGGGCGTTGCTTTGTGTTTACCAAACTAATTTCTTTTGCAGTACTAGAAATAGAAGTCAACACAGTACTCTTGGAAGGCAAATTTTGTGAACTTCTACTTGAGGAAGTAAGAGAACCTCGTACAACTTTCACAGCTGTGGATGTGGCAGCACTTCTGATTGATGCTTCTGAAGTAATCCTAGAATCATTTTTTTGTGGATCAGTGATGCCACCGGAAGAGGTTTTATCCCTTCTAACTCTACTCAAGATCACTGATGGGGTAGTGGATGCATAATCTGAATTAGAGCCAGGTGTTATACTTGGCACAAAATCATCAGCTGTTTCAAATCATGAACAAGAAAAGCTAAATAGAATATCCTGATACTTGTCCTTTCAAAAATGGAGATTGAAATTGAATTAATAATATTAAATCATTTCACTTACAGGTCAAGAATGGTCCTTTTTTGGACTCCTTAGTTTTAACTCCAATTTCTTGATACTCAGAGGTAGGTGTTGTATTAGATTTCTTACTGATATTGGTCAATTCCGGGGAATGAATTTCTCCTTGAACACAAGTAGGTTCAACAGCCACATTTACTTTTGGAACCACTCCAAGAGCATATGGAGCAATGAGCTGAAAGAAAAAGACAATTACTTTTGTCAAACTTTTTAAGGGTGGATTTTATTATCAAACCAATCTACAGATTATCAGAACATCAAATAACAAATATAGTAATTACTGATATATCAGCTAGCCAAAGTCCAATGCAATTTTCATGGTAGGAACATCCTAAAAGTTTTCCTTCATAAACACTGAGATCAGCCAAAGTGGACCACCCCATATCAACAGCATCATGGCATCTTATTGGTTCCCAAGAGAAAACCTGGTATTTGCATTTTACATCAGATGAGCAGCAGAAGATTCACTGTCTTATAGGAAATAATTTCAATGAAAGAGGTACCTTTAAGGTTGCATCCAACCCACAGAAGAGAGATTTTCCATCTGGGTGAAAGATCATTGAGCATACCCTGGTAGCCTGAGAAATGAGAAAAACAAGATGAACATCCAAATATAGCTCCATAACTGAAACTAATATCTTGCCGCTCGAGAATTCAGAATGTAGGTTTCTAGTTAAGCTAACATATTTTCAAGTACCAGTATGTGTAGATTATATAAAGCAGTCTAAAGCCATAAGCAACGTGTCAGGCATCCTTTTTTTTAATAAAATTATAATACTTTATTACATCTGTTTCATCTTTCTTTGTCATTTTTTTGTTTTATTTGAAACATAAAAGAAGTGCAGATGAACAGAAATGATATTAAAGAGCCTGATTAAGAAGACTGAAGAGAAAAGAAAACAATCTTTTGACCTCTGTTGCCTGTCCAACTCCATTTTATTCCTTTCTTCACGGTCCGCAAGGTACAAAAAAGTGTAATGTAAAAAGAGGATAGATTGCCTTAGTTCTTGAGAGTCTCCAAAATGTAGCCTTCAATACCAAGTGAAAATAAATGATGACTAATGTGAGACCAGGACCTACAATATAACATCTAAGATTTATTCTCACATGGAAGGTTGTGGAGTTATGAGAGAGTTTAGAGGCTTAGATGAGTGAGAAAACACTAACTTGAGATTGAGCATTTGAGCCAAGGATGCAACCATGGGCTAGTTTTAGCATCTAGCTAATTCTGAAAATTGATGTTAGAGTGGACACAATACTAGGCATAACTTTATTGAGGATCCCTGAAATAAATCTCAGAAATATTTTTCCCCTTAGTGAAGTATTCGAAAAGCCCACATGTGTATAACGGAGCTACCATTGACACACATTTAGAAACAGCCTTACACCTTTAGTTATGAAACTTGCAGCTACAGCCTCTTGCAATCTTTTATGTGCAGCTAGAGCCACTTGCTGTCTTTGAGCATAAGTAATTTGTGATAGGAAACTTGCTAAATAAAGGAAACTATACTCAAAAGGCAAATGTGCAGTATCTTCCCAAAACTTGATTGAGTGTACTGAGCACATCATTGTTTTTCCTTCATATACGTATATGCTTTTTATGAGTCCGGGATTTTAAAATGAAAAGGAGACCAAACATACAAGGTACATTTTTAACTTAGTCTTTCTTTGTTTCTAGATGACAAAAAAAAAAAAATGATTGAAGCATATGGAAGAAATTTGGTTCAACTCACAACCCCAACCATGAAAACTCTTTGCATGGTCTACTTCTGATCATCCATGCCACTCTAAGGAACTTGAGTGTAAAATGAATTCAGTGACAAAACAGAAATGGAAACTGCCTCATGATTAACTGATCTGCAATGAAGTTTCAGCCTCTACTTAAATTGTCCAGAATAAGAATGAATGGTAGAAGGTTCTGGAGATGTCAACCTCACATGGGTAGGGAAGTCAACAGCACATGGAAGCATACAAAAAAGGAAAAAAAAATCCTCCACTATCTCCTATAAGCTGAAAAATCTATCCAGTGATGAAGTTAAGAGACCATCACCTAAATTTGGGAAGTACAAGGTCAGAATTATAGTATAAATAGAGGCAATTTGCCAATAGTCAAGATGGGTCTTATAAATTAAAAACTGCAAGCCAAATGGGAATTGTGCCATAGGTTTAGATAGGAAAGACTTGAAAATTGGCAAACCTCAGGCCCTGCAGAACCTATTAATTCAAAGGTCTCTAGGTCCCAGAATTTCACAGTTCGATCAGCAGAACCTGAAAGCCATTTTGTATTAGATTTACCAGAAGTATAGTAGATAGAATGAGAATACCACATAAACATAGAAATTTTAACAACTAGGAAGTAGAAAGTAGGCGTCTTTTGCGTATAGTGAGATCTGAATCAGTCACAAGACAAACTTGAAAATCATGCTTCAAATCTATTTTCATTTGCTCTCATATACTTTCTTTACTGTAAAACATTGTCCTTGATCAGACAAATTACATTGAGCTTTAAAATGCTAAGATCAGGTTCTTATGATAAAAATGTAACTATGTGAGATTTCCATCAAATCATTTCGCATTTAGTGACAACGTCTATTGCCTAAATCATAAGCCAAAGTTCAGAATAATCAAAAGAATAGTTTGATGTTGAAAACAGACACAGGAAGTTTAGGGCCAATAAAAGTCAGAAGTTTGCTTCAAGTAAAATAAATCTATAATAAAAATTGCTGGTCAAGGTCAATGCCTAGCTATAATTAAAAGTATGGAAATTAAGGAACAAACTATGAAGAAAATGAAGAGCATACCTGTTGCAAGGAGAAACTCATGAGGATGGAAATCAATACACCTAATTGGTCCACTATGGGACTTAAAATCATGCAGAAGCTTTCCTGCTGTTAAATCCCACAGCTGTTAAAAAACCAAAAAAAAGTTTTAGCTGCCCTATGCTTGAAGGAAGAACCAAATGGCATCCATGCAGAGCCAACATCCATAATTACCTTCACCATGTTATCTGCTCCACCTGTTACAACCCATCGTCCATCTGGTGTAAATCTAATTTTTCTAATTCCCCCAGTGTGGCCCTTGTAAGTATGAATGCATCCCTTCTTTCTAATATCCCATATCCTAAGATCAGCGTCCAAAGAACCAGAAGCAAAGAATTCACCAAATGGATGGAATTCAACAGAAGTGCAATTTGATCTGTGCCCAGTAAGTGTCCGAACAACTACACTTTGACACCAACAGACAAATTAGAAAGGTTTAAATACAATCTGCAAAACGATGACCAATGTATTTGAAGTCAACTAGTGCTTACATGTAGCGAACAACTAGGGTTTACATTGATAACCATTGATCTCATCACTTGGTCATCTAGTCATTAGAATCACACAATTCATGATTTGTATCATAT
>JBBMKF010000002.1:2207467-2224509 GCA_037834155.1 Curcuma caesia | reverse complement strand
TTGCGGCGTGGACATGATGGACGTTAGTGTGGTATGTGGGCCGAGTCGGGTCACTGTCCGGTGAGGTTACCGGTCGGCCTATCGGGTTTAACGGAAGCTGCGTCGTTTTCGCGAGTCACGAACTGCGCACCGGTCTGCGGGCCAAGCGATAACATGTAGTGGTGTCACATAAACAAAGCGGATGGCTTTATGGGGCATGATTTATTTTTCTTTTTCTTTTTTATTTTTACTTAAATTAATGCAAGAAGAACAATGATGGTTTATTTAGGGGATAATCATGTTGTGTTGGTGTGCCAAAGACACTCTAATTACTTGATTAATTAACAAATCACTAAAATCAATTAGATAACCCAACTTAACTTACATAAGCTAAGAGACATGTTGTATAAATATACTATTGATCAAGATTATGTTAGATCTAATAGAATCCACATATATCTTTAAAACTTTCATGATTTTTATTTTTGGATTTTATCCAAAAGATCTCATACAAATATATAAATATCTTCATCTTATAACCACAAGATCTTTTCTATGTATTTTCAATATAAGACTTTGATTGTATCCCAACAAATTGACTCTTGTGCCTCAGTATGAAGTTCATAAGAAATGTACACATGGCAAAAACTTTAAGCAATCAAATTCCATCCCGATAGACAGTGTGATCTATCGTCCCCTCTTTCGTGCAAACTATTTGCAACTAGAGAGCTTCACAAGAGATGTGTTCCATAGGTAGTGAGTGTAACCCTCACTTGTTGGAATTTGGCTAACAAGAATTCACATAGTTGTACATGATTGAGCCACAGACAAACAAAGAGAATGATGATATCAACATTTTATTCATCCATAGTAGCTACTCTAGATGCACTTTGTATATGAATGATATTTACTTCAATTAAGTAAATAAATAAATGCAAAAATTAACTTGTGCTGGTGAATATCGGCTCCAATTTATCTATCGATGCGTGCAAGCGGCCAGGCATCATGTCAAAGACAGATTCCATGGTGCTAACCTCCCTGTCAAGAATTAACCGACATCAAGCGTAAACAACACAGCTCACAAATTATTGTTGTAGAAGTGTAGAAGCATTGAGGCAGCAAGAATCTTACCCTTGAATCTCAGGGGGTATATAGTCTGCCCTCCAACCAATCCTTAGATCAACCCCCCCGCACAGACCAAGTGATGCTTTGTTTTTGATATGGCCAACACCGTCTTTACCCAAACATGTAGATAGATTCCACTTCCATCCAGCTGCATTCCAGTGGAAACTATGACAAACTCCAATCTGTTCAAGTAAGCATAAATTAGTCAATTGTATGTGAAGCAAAATTGATTCAGCATCAAAGAAGCCAATGTCAAATTACAGTTCAATAAACCTAATAAATAAAAATTGGTTCACTGAGTACTGCCAGAAATATGTTTTATTGTTTGTTTGTTTGTTTTTCAAGCTCACATGAAAACACTTCTTAGAAACTAACCCTTTCAAGCAAAGTCACTCTTGAACTAGAGATATTAATAGAATTAACATTAGCCATTTTCATTCTAAAGAATGTGTCGTCTTACTGAAGAACCACTGGACCATCATAAACACCAGAGTTTGTTAGTTCTGGTATCGAGACTTCCATAACCAATACTGTACTAAAAAGGAATGTGATCAATTGACTTTCAACTAGACATCAATAGAATTAGCATTAGGCATTTTCATTCTAAAGAATGTGTTATCTCATAAATGTCACATTTCCATTTTAGTTCTGGTATTAACACTTTAATCACCAATATTGCAGCCCAAAAGTGACAAGAGTTGACACTGCCTGTCTATACAGCATGATTCGACCTGCAATGCATTATATTTTAAGTTTTTGAACAATTGAAAGTTTGTATTAAAATTTATTTGAGTTTGTTAAATGGGTCATTAACTGTTTATGGCTCATCTAACAAGTTTAATTAAACGGGTCATAACGAATCAACCCATCTATTGAGCCACATGATTCAAGATGGCACTCTAAAGGATACAATATGGATAATAGGATCCTTAAAGAATTAACCCATCTAATCAGAGTATGTACCGCCAAGATGAACTTCGAAGTTTTTAGTTATGGACATGTCAAACTGTAGTAATATGCATTCATATGCAGTCACAAAGGTAGAAAACATTTCAGTCAAAGACAACAAGTACCTGAATATTCAGATATTTAGTAAGAGGCATCTTCTTTGAGAGCAACTGAATATCCCCGTGCAAGGGCTCATATACAAACTTCCACTTCTTATTATAAGCCATGGGCTTATTAGAAGCCACGGGTTTTAGAACAACCGCTGTTCGATATTCGTTAGTAGGAGAGTTGCAAAAGTACTGAATCAAGAAAAGAGACAGTGATCAGCTAGTTGGGGGAAAATACTTTCAAATAACAAGATGAAACACAAAAGTGCAATAATCACAAGTAAACAGATTAAATTCTTATGGGAAGGTTTCATTGATGCGAATTGAACTCTCGAGACTGCTAATAACAACTCAATTAAGGTAATACTTAAAAGAAAAGTAGCACATTATAGAATTTGAGTTGTTTAAGAAAAATAAAACCATATAATTTAACTAAAACTAAAGAGGAAGAAGAAAGGAAAAGGTACAAATTGTATCGCAAAAGCATCTTGTTTGGGGGAGAAAACTAAGCTAATAAATATAATTTTGTGAACAAAATTCAAGATGATAAGTATGGGGTTTTACCAAACAATATAAAGGTTTAATATTCCTCCACTGGTACTTATTATTATTCTTAGATAGTTGAGAGACAAATAATCTATCTCATTCAAAAAAGCTAAAAAAGCTAGCAATGGTTTCAGAAGTTGTTTAATGGTTAACATTGTACAACCATAAAAGAGATTATAATAACATCACTTTACTTCCATTGGTTCATTCGTGCAAAATTTCTACCATATCATATAGTAAAAAACCTTTGATGCCCCAAATATCTCTTTGAAAGTCTTTCTGCAAGAACCTTTAAATATTATTCACAATGTAAACATTAAACCATTCTATGCATCCTGCACACCAAAGGAATCCACAATTCTCAGAATTATCGTATATGCAAAGAATGATGAGATAGATAACAAATTGAGGCATCCTAATTTGACGAATATCGACAATATCAAATTTTGTGCAGTAAAAGGGAGACAAAGAATAGCATTCAGAGTAAGAAAAGATCTGCTATTAATTTCTACGTCCAGGATTTGCAATGACCAAACGTAGGCTTAAAAGGTGATATCATAATCAAATCATGCATAAGATAAGGTGTAATTGTATAAGAAACTAGATGAAGCAAAAATAAATAAAAGCAAGGAACCTTGAAATTAAGCCCAACGCGAAAGCCCTCGGTTTGCTTGCGGAACTTAGGAAGAGATTAGAGGGAACTAAGTTGATGTTGAGGAGCCTGCCTGCCAAATCCCGCTCGTGGCTTTCTTGCAGGTCACGATCCTCACCGGAATCCGCAGCCGCTGCTGCCATCGGAAGTGCGAGGATTGCAGAGATCAAACAACCCTAAAAGGAAGCAGAGGAGAACTAGTAACGGAACTGGAAATCCATGCGTTGGGAGTGCGATCGAATGCATCCGATGATTCAATATAATGAGGGTTTCGATCAACGCCGCCAACGAGATTCGTCGGAATCTGATCGAATTTGGAGACCCATTCAAATTTTATTTTATTAAATTCGTTCGCTTTGATTTACATCGGACGAAATCTAGGTTTTATTCCGGATTTATTTTATTTTATTTTATTTTTAAAATTAAATTATTTAAAAATTGCTACTTTTTGAATGCGTTAAAAAGAGGAGGAAGAAAAGGAATAGAGACGGTCCGCGTGGAGTTCGTCACACCTTTCGTGTCATCTTATGATTGGCTACAACTGTCGACACGTGTTACAAAAATGCTGCTGACGTGTGCAAATCTAACGGATAAGGCTACCTCCCACTCGAACAACCAGAAGCTGCCACGTCTGACACGAATTTGCTGACCTGGCGTACCGTATCTATTTCCCACCTCTCGTATCGACTCCTCTGCCTCATCCGATTTCTTATCCCTTCCGCTGCACCACCTCGCAGCTCCACCAGTCCACTTTCCCATGGCGGCGGCGCTCACCATGCTCATCCCCTCTTCCCCTTCCCTCGCCCCGGTCAAGCTTTCCTCCTCCTCAGCCGCCTTCTTCGGTCCCACGAAGGCGGTGGCCGCGGCGCGCCCGCGCAGGGCCTGCGCGTCCGTCGCCGTGGCGCGCGCCTCGTGGAAGGAGAAGGCCCTGGCGGTGGCAGCGGCCGCTCTGGTGGTGGCTCTTCCGGAGGTGGCGGAGGCGGCGCAGCCTGGGTTCTCCCCCTCGCTGAAGAACTTCCTGCTCAGCATCGTCTCCGGCGGCGTCGTCCTCGGGGCGATCGGAGGCGCCGTCATCGCCGTGGCCAACTTTGATCCAGTGAAACGCACTTAATTAATTGGATTGAGATGATGAATGACTCAACGCTCCTTACGAGTGATCAATCTTTGTGAATTGTGATGTTTGCTGTACTCTGTTCCTTCTCCTCGCTTAATATGTTCTTTCTTCTATGAATTTATATAATAAAATTTTCATAAATCTTAAAGCAGATATATAATCAATGATGTAGAAATGACTAATGAGGATCATTAATTAGTTCTTTCATAAATTTTCATATGCTGAATACTGTTATATGTCATCTTAATCCTTACCATAATTAATAGATAAATAATAATTTCATTATGTCTGTATGAGAAAATAATAACAATATTAATAAATTACATGCTTTTATATATCTTTATTTATTTCATCTTGTTTATATTTACTTGTCCTTTTTATATGTTTGTTTTATTAATGAAATTTAAAAGGGATGATTTAAATTATTACGAGAAATAAAGAGTGGATCAACATCATTAAATAATTATGTCAATATAGTTTTTATAATTGAAAAATAAGAGAGGGCTTCAGCTCAACGCTCGTAAGAAATTATAATTATGTGGCTTCTCAACTAAATAAATGGAGAAATAAGTATAACTCTTATGTCACATAACTCCAATTCTACAATTTATAAAAGAAGTAAGATTATTTGTGTTAAATTAGTAATAAAATAATTCTCTATAATATAGAGCATTTGTTCCGCGTTGTAAAAAGGACTTTCGAGTCTTGCTACTCGCTTATAGGCTTCAGTCAAATTGAGATGATTTTCCTTGCTGAGTAGATTGTGAATTGTTTACTTTATTCTTATATGAGGCGCCTCACATGATGAATTGTGAGTCATTCATCCTATTTTTATATGAGATACTTTTGAATGGATTGTTAATCGTTCATCCTACATATGTGTGTATAAGTGTATATATATGTGATGTATATACGATACATTTCTTTTGAATATTGTGAGTTATTCATCCCATCTATGTATATATATGTGCATACATGCGATGAAATAGTGAATTATGGATCATTAACTCTCATATGTAATGTATGCTTCTCAAATAGGTTGCAAATTTACATTTATACATGATATATTCCTAATTAATGAATTGCAAATTATTTATCTTACACAATACATCAGTGTATTGCATGTCGTTTACTTAATAAAATTATATCAAGTTGTCGAATAAAGTAAAATTATAATGTGTGTAATATTAAAAAATAAGCAACTGTTTACATCCTTGATGCGTGACACATTAAGCAACTGTTGCTTGTGCAACTCACAAGTCACAAAGCTTCCATTGCAAGATCAAAATTCACTTATAGAAGCAAATCCACTTAAAGCCTCCGTTTTTTAACATCTAAGCCAATATAAATCTTGCATTCAATTACTGCCCGTGACACATTTTTTACAAGAAAAAATCATTAATTCTTATATCAACAAATTGAAGAAATTAACAATGAAAATTGGAGATTCTATCAATGTTAGATAAAACCTATCCACGTTTACTAGAGAGAGTGAGTTCTTGTTCATACATGCGTTGGATCTCTTCCCTATACTTTGTCAATGACTTGTTGAGAAGAGTTGGTCTGAGCTCCACCACGTCCCCCATTTTGAGCTTCTGACTCGGGTCAGTCATCATTTCATGGTTCACTCGCGGCCTCAGATCAAACTTCATAGAGGAGCTGCAAGGGGATCCTCTTGAGCCACCACCTCCTACTCTCACTATCAGGTCAAGCAGGGTGGACTCTGCCGGAAACTCTAGTACAGACATCTGCAATCACAGTCATCGTTATGTTATGGTTGGTTTGCTAACTAGAATTGAGAAGGAATAAAACAGTCTTTACTAGAGAATTGAACAGTAGGAAAGCTCACTTTCTCATTCTCCAGCATTATGACATAGATAGGGCCATCATGGGCACACTGCTGTGTGTAGGAGGAATAAGGGCAGTCTTCGGAGTGAGAGGGGAAAGGGCACGGCGGCTTGATCAGGTTTGTTTCTTCATATGGCCCTTCAACTTTCATCGTTGCGCATTGCCAACTCAAGACAAATCTTGCCCATTCCACCATTTGAAGCACATAAGATGAGTGCCTGTTGTTTCCTTCTTTGTACCTCCAATGTGCCGCAAATCCATATTCGGCCTGCAAATGCATCTCTTTTGTTCGAATCTGAACTTCAAAAGGAAGCGCCTCTTCGCTTAGGACAACCGTGTGCAGAGACTGATATCTGCAAGTGATGTTCACAGTGAATGAAGATTTTAAAAAAGCATTGCTAACATAGTTTGATGATCACCGGTAACTTACCCATTAAATTTTGGATGAACTATATAATCCTTGAATCTTCCCATTACTTTGGGCCACAATTGATGAACAATCTCAAGCGCTTTGTAACAATCGTCCTCATTCTCAACTATTAACCGCAAACCGTGTATGTCATGGATTTGATTCATGCTCAGTTTTTTCCTGTTATGAAACGATTGTTAGATTCATAATAACTGACAGCTACATCAACTTATAAAGGATGGCAGGTGGAAATCTGGGGAACATACTTGATCATCTTCGAATAAATACTATACAAGCTTTTGTGCCTCCCTGAGAGAGCATTGTAAGCAACACCTTCATTTCTTAGAGCTTTTCCTAGTTTCAGTACTGCAGCGGCAACCAGTTCTTCATCAAATGAATTCAGAAGCTTTTCAGACAAGTCTTTGTGCTGCACTGGATGCAAATGTTTAAAGCATAAATTCTCCAATAGCTCTTTCCAAGTTGAGATTCCCAATCTGCTCGCCAGGGGAGCAAAGATCTCTAGGGTCTCCTTGGCAAATCTCTGCTGTTTACACATTGGCAAAGCTTCCAGTGTCATCATGTTATGAATCCTGTCTGCTAGCTTTATTAACACTGCTCGTGCATCTTCCATCGCAAGAAACATTGTATGCAAGCGATCTGCCTCGACATTTCTACTAGCAGTGTTATTATCCCGAGCAAGCTGACTCAAGTGGCTTAACTTAGAAACCTGCAGTAGAAACCATTTATTAGCATACTTCTGCACTACTATGGAGAATGTTTCTAGTCATACAACTGCTACGCGCCAAATTAAACAGTTAGAGAAACACAAGAAAATTTTCATTGCGGTTGTCCAAGTGTATAATGCATAGTGGAATTCTTGTCAATATGAAAATTCGTTCCCTTTTAGTTGTAGAAGCACATGATCTGTATAGAGGAACGTCTAATAAACTATGAATTACTTTGATTCAATGTGAACAAGGTGAACCAAGGGATAATCACATGTTCATCATGACAACTAGAAATTCATATATGCCTCTGTATCTTCATTGATGTGATTCTGAGCACCACTTCAGAGATGGTTATTACTTTACTTTAATCTAGATACTCTATTACTACCACACACTACAAAAAACAAATTTGCCTCCTGTTATGAGACATTATCATGTCAAGTTTACCATCATTCTAACAACGCCAAAACATCAGGTGTGTAGGCTCTCTCCTGCTGGTGGATGCAGAAATGTTGTTACTCATCCTTGTTCATTTATACAAATTTCATGTATCTTTAGAGAAGTGTCAAATCACTGATTTTGAGTAATTGCTCTAGATATAAAAATTAAGAATACTACATTAATTATGTCAAAATGAACTTACAATTCTCAATTGGATATTTGATTTGGGATTGAGGAGGATAATATGTGATCATTTTAGATCACAAAGGTGAATCTTTATTAGCTTTTGATATAAAGGATATAAGGGCAATTACCAAAGAATTCAAAACTATCATTCTAAAAATATGGTAAAATAGTATAAGATACAAATCTTTATTAGCCTTTGATATAGAGGATTTTACCATGAGCAAACCAACAGTCGACAACACCAAGCTTTATAATAAACATTGACAATACTATATGATAGAAAGGAAACAAAAACAAATTTATCTCCTCAAAAAGTAATGAATTCATAAGCAACGAATATGACAGATGTAATATCTTAAAGGATCATTTTGAGAGAATAAGCATACCCCTTCCACTAAATCAGCTACCTCAGCTCCAAACAACTTTAAAATATGGTCATAGGCCATCAAAGAATCATCTAGCGTATCATGTAGAAGACCTGCAGTAACCACTGTAGCATTAGCCCCAATCTTCGCCAACAGCACAGCTGTTTCAACACAGTGCTGTAGGTAAGGATCTCCGCTTGCCCTCATCTATGATTAACAACGAGAAATTCAGCTTCTTAGAACACTATACATGTTAGGATTATTTATTCTGACAAGAGAAAGATGTTTGACCTGACCCCTGTGAGCTTTCTCTGCTTCATGGAAAGCCTTGACAACGATCTCCTCGCGGAAAATCTCATGCCTTGACTGAGCTTCTGCAAGCAAATCATTGGCATACAGAGCGGCAGCAGGCATCGTGCCCATCAGATTGTCATCGAAACCAAAGGGCAACTCTTCCTCGCAAAAATCGCTGCTATAGAAGCTGGGGGGATCAAAATCCAGGCTAGGACTGGAGGCGTCCCGAACGAAACGCTTAAAGAACCCATCTTTTCCCGTTCTCCAATCGCCCCCGGTCCACTCTCGCGGATTCCTTGCCCGAGGCGGGCTTCTGGAAGATCCACTCCCGCTCCCGCTGCACGGGCCATGGAACACCGACATGGGACTGTGCTCCCGGCACTTGAAGAGCGACGAAGAGTACGAGCTCCCGAGCTCGTCCGATCTGTCGTATCTCAAATCATCGGCGCCGGCGTGTCGCGCGGCGGCCGTGGAGGAGAAGATGCGGGACAACCCGCCGACGATGGGCCTCGGAGCGGAGGAAGAAGCATGGGCAGCGGCAGCGGCTCGAGGGTTGATGTCGAAGTCCTGGAATCCATGAATAGCTGATCCTGCGGGCGGGATCGGGTAGAGAGCGATCGCCGGCACGGACATGGGGCTTCCCGGATGAAAAAGCGAACTTTTACCCTCCGCCGCCTACCTCAGCTCTCGGAAATCCTGATCCGAGAGCTCGTGATCTGGAGAATGGAAGGAATCGAGGAACCTGGTAGGAATCCGAATTGGAACCCTAGATATAGATTGGAGAAGGAAGGTGCGAATTCTGGTTCGTCGGAAAGCGACAGATCGATTGGCTTCTAGCCCCAGTGAAGAAGAACAATAAGAAAGTCGTTGAAATAACTAAATTGACTTCTTATTACTAATTTTGGATTACTAATTTTATTTTTATAAAATATTATATATTAATTGAATAGTTAAATACGATGCGGTGAATATACTCACATTTAACTAGAGTTTAAAAAATTATTATTTTATTAAGTTAATATTATTAATAGGGTTGAAAGTAAATATGTTCATAAATAAATTTAGTATTTAATTTAATAAGAACTTATTTCAAGACGCATAAGATCTTATTTGCGTAACTGAATTATTATATATTTATATTTAACATTAAAAAATATGTTAAAAGTTAATAAATTAATGAATAAATTTTTACTATATTATCTCGAACTGTAAAATGAAATAAATAAAATAATTTAAGAATCTTTTTGGTGATTTCGAAAGTGAAAATAATTTATTTTTCTCAAGCTAAATTGACAAATTCAATTGAATATTTTACAAGTGATGTAGATATAAAAAAATAATACTTGAACTAGTCAAACTTATTCTTGACAAAAATTTTGACGTTTACCTAATCATACTTTAATGCTACTTAATCGAAGAAATAATATTTAATTTTTTAATTGCATAAATTAATTATCGAGAAGGACGTGATAGGCCAGGTTCATGCATTTCAATTTACATTTTAAAAGCAATTAAAATGTTTTCTTTTTGATAATGACAAATCAGACTTTTCATTTTTCAACCCTTTATTAGTAAATTTTAACGTTTTACACGACAAAGCATATTATACATATTTCTCAAAATATCCATCTACCCAACTAATTTTGTTTCATTATAGATCGATCATATGATTCTAATAAATCGATAGTCAAAGGCACGACGGTTGAATCTCGACATCAAGAGTTCAATTTTTCAACAACACATTTATCGGACGCTTAGTTGTGGACCAACTCGTTTATTGAATTTATCTGATGGAAGAATGTAGGATTGGATTGTCTACCTTTGAGAATTAGTCAGATTATAAGATCTAGATATCTAGTTAATCAAAAATAATAATAAATTGATAGTCATCAAATATTTTTTACTAGAGATAAAATAGACAAACTTAGTAAAATACTAAAAATAAATAAATCTAAGAATTTATAAACTAACCTATTAAATTAAAAGCATTTATTAAAATTGAACAAAATTTAAAAATGTTTTGTATTGCCGCTTTAGTTTTTAGCGAATAAAATTCTAATTTGAACACGATTCTCAAAATTGGCCATTTCTTCGAGACATTTAAAATCAAAATGTCTTATGAACACTCCTCTTCCCCTCGGTCAACTGCGCCGGCTGACCGTTGATGTGAGGAAAACAACAACAATAATAATAATAATTATTATTATTAGAGAGATATATTTGTCAACGCAAGTAAAGCGTAACAGCAACAGGATGAGAAGTGACATACGGTATTTAAAACGGTACGCCTCCGTAGCACGTGGACGGCGTAGCGTGATCACACTGTCGTCTCCGCCTATCCAACAGCCACGGGCCACCACGTAACGTGTACCAATCCGCTACGCCTACGCCACGTTCCCCATAAAATTCCGGTACCGGTTGCAACCGTTACGAGCAGAAATCCTTAGCGTTTTTCATTTTTTTATAGATAAATATATTTTTACCAGCAAAAAAAAAAAGTACAGTGTTCTATTGCTTTGATTTATTATTTTGTAAAAGATATTTGAACATATTAAAATAATTAAAATAATCTAAGAATGAACCCGTACCCTCAAAACTTAATTTCATGGCTTTGCATGATATATCAACATTTGACTCAGGTTATTGTAATAATATTTATTTTGTAGTAGTCAACTCTTCTACTTTGAAATCCGTCATTTTAGCGGCCCCACACGATCGGTCTCACGATCATATGTGAGGAGGTAAATCGAGAAACTGTAATTGATCACGACGTAATTCGTCAGAATTCATAGTAGTCAATTCAATTATGCCTCGACAACATCATAAAAGTTGTAATGAGTTATAATCGAGTTGATTCTTTGGTGTTAGATCAACTGAATGATTTAAATGAAATGGGCCTGGCCCAAATAGCAAGTTCAACAATCTTTCTTCGACAAACCAAAAATGGTTTTTCTATATTCTTTTTATTTTAAAAAGGAACTTATGATTTATTTATTTATTTGTAATCATCAATTATTAAAGGCAAATTAAATATGCTTTTGGGTTGTTGACGGTTCAATGAAGAAGGACAGAGGAGGAGTTTTATCAATAATTTAGTGGTTGACTTATGAGCCAGCCATAAATCGGACGATTGAAGTGATGAATTAATTATATGACAATTAATTTGGTATATTTCTATAGGCAGATGCAAATTAGATAAGGATGAGTGAGTGATCAGCTAAAATGGAATTTGATGTTGATTGACCAATAAAATACCCGATGATGGATTGGATCAATTAATATTGCTAACCTTTTTTTTTCTCAACTACATCACAAGTGACGAGGTACGAGAGGCATAAATAAGATCATGAAGTCTATTTCTACTGAGGATATTTATCCTGCATGATTGATTATCAAAAAAATTTTATTGTGACTATCAAGCCACTTGTCGCTTCTTAAATTTACTCTAATAATTTTTTTTTATAAAACTGAATTGATTATTTGCAAGATTAATCAGTTTAAAAGGTTAAATATCTGGATCATCAATATATATATAATTATCTCTGTAGCAGTTGGTGAAAATTGGAATTTACCACTTAGTGATCTCATACAGTTGATCTTATGACCATCTATGAAGAGGTAAATCGGGAAGTTGTAGTTGGCCACTACGGGGAAGGTATTGCTTCAACTTCATCGAAATTCAACCCTTCAACAAGTCTACCCCATAATAACCAAATCAACCATACCCTGAGGTAAAAATTTAAATAGTCATCTCTGCAGTACAAAGGTAGAATCTACTACTTCAATGGCCTCACACGATCGGTTCCATGACTATATATAAGAAGGTAAATCGGGAGGCTGCAGACTCTAATGACCCCATGACCATATGTGAGGAAGTAAATTGAGAAGTTACAGTTGATCATGATGAAAGAGGAACCTCAGCTTCATCTAGATTTAATTCTGGTTCACTTCAACAATTTTATTCTATCATAACCAACTTAATTATGTCTTGAGAACGCAAATAATTTTTATAGGAATATTACTATCTATCTAAAAAAATGATAAATCTCAGTCAATCTCATGAACTCAATCCCTGGGAGTGGCCGGTCCGGTCCCACAGAAATTTTCCACTGACCACCAGGGTAATTCAGATGCTCAACATCCTTTGATTGTGTTCCCCATTTGGAAGAAAATTCTTACAAATACGTCGTAGCTAGGGATCGAATCACGAGTCCCTGAGTCACAACCCGGATGTCCTACCGTTGCACCATTGTCCCGGAGACTACTATCTATCTAAGTATAAAATGCTCAGTTGATTATCTCATCCCTATAAATGTTATTATTGTCGGACAAAATCTCTAGTGTAAGTATGGGATGATGGAGATGACGATTTTATAGACTTATTAATTCTCATTTATATATAAAATTAATTCTATTTTTTAAGAATAAAAATGAAAACACCTTTTATCAAAAGAAAAGATAATAACGATAAATTGAGTCAATCGATTTAGATATGAATTTTAAAATGATAAAATAAGACGGAATAAATTATTTTGACGGATCAAATTAAATTTTTTTTACATAAATTAAATCGATCGAAATAACTATTAAAATCGAATAAATTTAATTAATATAAAATTAATTAATTCGATTGATTATTGCATGGACAACAACTGGAAAGATAAGTAGAGTTTGTGGAGTGGAATCATTCAAGAACAAGTTTGGTCACCGAAAATCAACATAATTAGGGAATCCATCGAGGAGGAGGAGAAAAAGTCAAAGATTGGGAGTTGGGACCCGGTTAAATAAATAAATAAGTGAGTAGATGAAGTCAGGATTAAAATATAAATGATTTTAAAAATAAAAATAATCGTCCTTAGTTTAAATTTGTTAAGAAAAAAAAATGATAATCTCAGTAGCCACATCTTTGGGGGTGGTCGGTCCGGTCCCACGAAAGTTTCACACCGACCAGGTAAATCGAGAAGTGCATACGGCAGCCAATGCAGATGCCCAGCATCCTTTGATTGCGAAATTGGTTAAGAAAAAACTTAATAACGTGGTTTCATGTAATTTATCACCACTTGATTTTTGTTTTAATAATTCAGGTATCTTTTTAAAATCGAATTAATTTTAGAATTGATCGAGACGTATAAATGGATTTTGACGGACGATTTAGTGTCATAAATATTTCAAATCCTCAGATACAATATACCCTGATGAAATTTAAACTTTTGTTATCTAAAAACTTGTTCCACTTCTTACTATTATATTATAATTTTTTCCTCTCCTCTTTTACTATTGCATCATAGTGACGATGAATGAATATAATAGTGGACTCACAAAGGGACAAGGGATCATGACCCTCCTCTTAAAAATTTAATTAATAAAATAAATTTATTTTACAAGAATAAAAAGTCACAAAAATTCTAAATTATTTGGTCTCTTGCCCTCTTTTCTTTTAAAAAAAAACTTCTCCTTTAACTTGTAATTTGTGAAGGTATCGTATGTTTCCTTACTTCCCTCTCCTTTTTTCCTTTCGATTTTAGCATTTAGATTTTAGAAACATATATTATATTTATTTATTGTTCTTTACGTGTTAATTTGATATTTTTGAGTTTTCATAGAGTAGAAATTTTAAATCTTTTTTATTGTTTTAGTCTTTTAAAGGGTTATTGTTAAATAGTTGTTAGATTTAACATTTAGAATTGATTATAAGTATTTTTATTTCTTAAAATATGCTTTGATTTTTTTATAGAATTATATATGTTGGGATATAATCAAAGTTCTATATTGAAAATATATGGAAAAGATCATAGATTTAAAATGGAAGATATCTCCATTAGTATGAGGCCTTTTAGGTTGAGCCCAAGAACAAAACCATGAGGGTTTAGACCCAAAATGGACAATATCATACCATTGTAGAGATATTTTGATTTCATCGGTACTAACAATTGATATCAGAGTTATGGTCTATGTAGAGTTAGAGTCACGTGGGACCCTTAGGAAAAAATGAATGAGGTAGGGGAGGCCCGGACCATGAAGAGAATGGTAGGGGAGCTCTCAGTAAGAGGAGTCTGGACCCGAATCATGAGGAGAATGGTAGGAGGCTCTCAGTGATCCTTTGTCTGAGAGGAGGATTGTTGGGATACAATCAAAGTCCCACATTGGAAATACATGGAAAATATCATGAGTTTAAGATGGAAGATATCTCCGGTATGAGACCTTTTGGGTTGAGTCTAAGAACAAAATCATGAGGGTTTAAACCCAAAGTGAACAATATCATACCATTGTGGAGATATTTTGATTTCATCGGTACTAACAATATAATATGTTAAGATATTTTTAAAGAAAATCAAATATTCAAAGAATCTCCATCTTCTCGAAAAAATATATTACTGATCAGTCGATTGAAAAAAAGTTATGAAATTTGTGTTGAAAAAAAATCTTAAGAGTTTTATGATGAATTTCATATTAATTAGTTCAGATGTAAGTGATCTTCCATCAGACTAAAACTTAAGATTATAAATTATGATTTCAATATTCCTGAAAGAGTTTGGAGAGAGTATTATCTAAGAGGCTCATGCCAATCCCGTAAACATAAATTCAAAGTTAAAGATTTCAATAACAAGCCAAGAAGATTTAATCCGTCATGATTTGATGAATTTGATTGATTGGAGTATAACATTACTAAGGATGCTGCATTTTGTGTTTATTACTATCTTTTTAAGGAGTGTAGGGAGCAAGGGGTGGTGATAAGTTACAAGAGCATGGAGTCCTAATAGTGCTAACAACTTAGCTTTCAATAAATGTCGAGACTTGCTAAATCAATAACAACGTATTAAGATTAATTTTGTTAAAGCAATAGAGAAAATGAAAATTGATTATAGGATTAATCGACTAGAGTCATTAATTAAGTGCAGTAGATTTTTTATGAATCATGGTCTTTCATTTCGTGGTTATAATAAATCTGAAGATTCAAGTAATCGGAGATTTTTTGTTAAGCTATTGGAATTTCTTATTGACAATAATGAAAAGTTAGGAGAGTCATACTTCAAAATGCCTTAGAAATATGAAGTTGACATCATCTAAAATTCAAAAAGATATTGTGAAAGTTGCATCATTTGAAACAACTAAAATTATAATTAGGAGAGGAAAGATTAAGATATTGAGAATGCTACAAGATTAATTAATATTTCTAAACAACGTCTTCAATTAATGAGGGATGATGGGTGGAGTTCTTTGTTGGATGTGACTTTCAATTTTTGTGGAAAATATTTTATTTATGCTTCCAATATGGATGATACATTTGTAACTCAAAGAAGATCATGATGCAAAATTGAAGAGATGATAAATTACCATCACTACCCTGTTAAATTATTCAACACCTTAAATCCATCTAATTATTTTGCTTCTTTTGACAATCAAAAGTTGATTCGATTAGTTGAATCCTATCCAAGAGATTTTTTTGATATTGATCTTTTGGAACTCTCAAATCAACTAGATATTCGGTTAAATATTAAGTTTTCAAATTTAAAAGGATTGAGTGACATTACTTTGAAAAATAGATGAGACATATCATATCTATTGGTTGACAAGTTTTTAACATTGACTTCGATTTTACAACTTCTACAATAGAGAGAGCATTTTCTAACTAGCGGTGATATAATCATTTTAATGAGTATTCGACCATTTTTGTATCGTTTGATATGGGAAAAAATCCGTCTCAATTGTATATATTAGAGGCAGAGGAGATAAATAGTCCCAAAGGCTATTTATGACTAATAGATCGTGAAAAATAAACTTCGCAACAGAATTGGTGGTTAATGGTTGAATATCTCTTTCGTGATGTAAATTGAAAAGATATATTTAGTAACTTATCAAATGAATTATTTCATGAATTAATATAAAAAATTAAAAAATCTTAAAGGTTACATTTGAATTGATGGTAATGTTGGTCTCCTTTAAATAAAATTTCTACCTGCGTGAACATGCACCAACAATTTAACATAGCAATCGAGATGTATTTCACTATTTATTATCTATTAGAATCTTGGACTAATCAATATTAATAATATTATATGGTAATAATTATAATTTATAAAAAAAATAATAAATCTCAGTCAGTGTCATGACTCAATCCCTGAACAAATAATTATAATTTATAAAAAATGATGATAAATCAAAGTCAGTCTCATGAACTCAATCCCTGGGGTGGTCGACATGGTCCCACGAAAATTTTCCATCGACCACCAGGATAAATCGGGAAGCGCATACGGCGGTCAATCCAGATGCCCAGCATCCTTTGATTGCGTTCCCCATTT
>JBBMKF010000002.1:2197058-2207367 GCA_037834155.1 Curcuma caesia | reverse complement strand
TTTTTCCTAATAAATTTGCATGCCTTCCCTTCATTTTCAAAAAGTATTTTATACGGATCTATTTAATTTGTATTATTACTAGTTAATGGCAAAAATGGGCTTGTCATGACATTTTGTAAAGAAAGATAAAGTACAGGGGCTTTATACAATAATTCGGCTGAATTATTATTATTGTTTATTTTAAAAGAAAAAAATATCATTCTTGTGTGGTGGTTTAACTGAACCAGTGACAAAAAGTCAAACCAGTTCCATCGTTGACATATTTTATGAAAACATGGACAGCTATTTTCGTAAATTTGTTAATTGTTTCCTATTTGCAACTTTATATCCTAATTACAATTTTTTCAGTTTCATTGAATATTCAACGCAATAAAACTTCATGATCAATAACAGAAGAATTTAGAAAAAACAATATAAATAAATATTTAATTTTTAAGAAATAATTTTAAAATAAACAACTCATTCATCGTCTCACTATTCACTCACTTCAACAAACGTGGAATCCATCATCTCAGCAGTCTCGTACGATTGGTCCCACGACCATTTCTAAGGAAGTAAATCGAAAAGTTGTAGTTGGCTACAACAGAAGAGAAAATTATCTCAGCTTCGTTGAGATTTGATATTTGTCTACTTCAACAAATATGTTCCATCGTAACCAACTCAACTATGCTTCAAGAGCACACTATTCACTCACACCACTAAGTGATCTAGTTATGCTTTCTGTTGATATCATTATTATTTTGATGCACATCCTTATTGTCCCAATGAGTCAAGTTGAATTTAATTAAGTTCGAACTTATCTGTTTATCAAACTTATTTAAGTTTATTTATTAATAATATTATCAAGCTGAGTCGGATTTGTACTTTTTATCGAGCTCAATTTAGAATTATTATTGTTTTTATAATATATATTAAATGTTTATACTAAATATATGAATTGTATATTCTTTTATTTTTAAAGTATTATATATAATTTAAAATGATAAAAAATTTAAATTATTATATGTTTTATATTTAAATAAAAATTTTTAAAAAAATAAATTATAAATAAATTTATTCACTAAATTCATTATAAACTTTGTTTAAAAATATTAATAAATCAAATTATTAATATTCAATGTTATTTAATTATTATATTTTTTTTATTATTTTGAACATAAATAAATTCTATTTAAGCAAATATTCAAAACATCTAATTCATTTACCATCCTAGACTCTTCTATCCTCTTCTCAACTCCTGTGCCTTACCTCAACCTCTATCATCATCATCATTTTACATATTCAAGTGTTGTTATCAAATTACTAAAAGTCATACAGGACGAATCAAAAAATTAAAGATAGATTATCATATGATGGTGAATTGAAGAATTAAAGATGAATGCAGGGTTGAATTGGTTATTATGGGACAGATATTGTTATAATGGGTAAGGATCAAATCTCGAAGAAGTCAAGAAAAATATTCTTCTCTATAGTGGTCAACTATAATTTTTTGATTTACCTTTTTATATATGTTCGTAGAGCCAACCGTATGGGACCGCTGGAGTGACAAATTCCACTTTTATTGCTACAAAGATGAATTAAATTTAAATGTAGGAGTGGATTAAATATCAAAATAAAATGAATAAAGAGAGAAAAAAAAATAAAAGAATACATTAATTCTCTTTGATGTCAAATTATAAACTATAAAATATCCATGTAAATTTTTTTTAGACTGGATTAGAGCCTAGGATGATAGGACCTTATGAACTAGAAGGGGAGGGGGTTGAATAGATTAATCCACTTCGTCGTTGAGATTTGATAGTGGAAGCTTGAAGAGAAAGCACACTACCATACACACGTGCTAACACGTTAATTTTACTTAATATTCATCTCTTTGATGTGACTAATCTAAGAATTAACTTCGAGCTATCTACCTTTACTAAACCTTATCCTTCTCGAACCAAATCTGAAGCAGAGAAATTTTCTTACAGTAGAATTACAATAACTTTACAAATTTTAGCAAATGAACAACAAGAGAAAAGAAATGAAGAGATTACAAGTTTGACTTAGTTCTCCTTCTCCTGGTTGCTTAAAGATGTCGTAGATGAGAGCTTGAAATTGATATTGAGTAGGAGAATCGCAATGAAACAATGCCATTCTCTAGTGAAAAAGCCCCATTTTAAATAGCTCAGAATCGAGTCATTTTTGCACCTTTTTTGCCACCGTCAATCAATTGACATAACTCACTAATCAATTGTTGATCGTTGATTATCCGTTGAACGGTCATTGACTCTGGATCAATGGCTGAGATGACCCTAATTTTGAATTCCAATTGATTGGTAGGAATTACTACTCGATTAATAGTACACAATCGATCGACCAATCAATTTGACAAACTTTTGTTCGCTCGAGAAAATTCTGTTAGTACCGATGGAATCAAAATATCTCCATAATGATATGATATTGTCCACTTTGGGCCTAAGCCCTCATGATTTTGTTCTTGTGCTCTACTCAAAAGGCCACATACCAATGGAGATATCTTCCATCCTTTTAAACCATTATCTTTTCCATGTGTTTTAAATGTGGGAGTATGTTTACACCTTGCAACCCAACAAATTCTACTAATCGATTACATCAATCGATCTGTCAATCAATTTGGTAAGCCTTTGTTCACTTAACATTCTCTTTCAATTGATTGACAATCCTCAGTCGAATAGACTAATTGATTCGAGCACCTTTTGTTTACTCGGAATTGTTTTTTCAACTGATTGACACAACTAACCAATCGATTGATACAACAATTGAGTAAACCTCGAATTCTGGGTTTAACCTAATTGATTGTGTGGTGTTGCAAAAATCAAAATTTTGGTTTAGGGTTTAGGATTTTTGGCTCACCAATCGATTATTATACCATATCAATCGATTGATGAACCCTAAAATAGAGTTTTTTTTATACCTAAACCCTCAAGCCTAAACTTCTCCCTTGTTTCCCAATTACTTCACGCCAAATGAACCTTCTGTTCCTCGAACTTTGTGCCTAGAGCTTCTTTGTCTTCGGACCTCATGCTCGAGAAAACTCTGCCAATCGATTACATCAATCGATCTGCCAATCAATTTGGTAAGCCTTTACTTAACATTCTCTTCCAATCGATTGGCAACCCTCAGTCGAATAAGCCAATTGATTCGAGCACCTTTTGTTTGTTCAAAATTGTTTTTCAACCGATTGACACAACTAACCAATCGATTGATACAACAATTGAGTAAACCTCAAATTCTAGGTTTAACCTAATTGATTGTGTGGTGTTGCAAAAATCAAAATTTGGATTTAGGGTTTAGGATTTTTGGCTCACCAATCGATTGTTATACCATATCAATCGATTGATGAACCCTAAAATAGAGTTTTTTTATACCTAAATCCTCGAGCCTAAGCTTCTCCCTCGTTTCCCAATTACTTCATGCCAAATGAACCTTCTGTTCCTTGGACTTTGTGCTTGGAGCTTCTTTGTCTTCGGACCTCATGCTCGAGAAAACTCTGCCAATCGATTACATCAATCAATCTGCCAATCAATTTGGTAAACCTTTATTCACTTAACATTCTCTTCCAATCAATTGGCAACCCTCAGTCGAATAGACCAATTGATTCAAGCACCTTTGTTTGCTCGGAATTGTTTTTCAACTGACTAACACAACTTACCAATTGATTGATACAACAATTGAGTAAACCTCGAATTATGGTTTAACCTAATTGATTGTGTGGTGTTGCAAAACTCAAAATTTGGGTTTAGGGTTTAGGATTTTTAGCTCACCAATCAATTGTTATACCATAATAATCGATTGATGAACCCTAAAATAGTTTTTTTTTCATACCTAAACCCTCAAGCCTAAGCTTCTCCCTCATTTCCCAATTACCTCATGTCAAATGAACCTCCTATTCCTCGGACTTTATGCCTAAAACTTCTTTGTCTTTGGGTCTTCATCTACCTTTGCATCCAATCTCGCGATCTACTCGGGTTTCCTCCTTTTGCCGAAAATCTAATCCTTGACCTTCTTGGTCTTTCCTTATCTTGTCAAGAATCTGACCACCTAAATTTAAATAATTATCAATCATTGAAAATTTTCATCTGGGATATGATTGCACTAACAATTTCTCCTTTTTTAATATTTTATAATCTATTTAAGTTTAGGCTAATTTCTAACATATTATAATATCAACATTTTCAACAATTATTAAATAACAAGATCACGTCATGATATTAACATAATAAGCATGAAAATAATAAGATCATATCATAATATCAACCCAGTAAATATGAACTTAAATACATTATTTCTCCTCTTTTGTCAAATATTAAAATAAGTCAAACAAGAAGTGAATAATATAACAATTACAAGGCACTCTCCCTTAACTTTGCATTCTTAAGATATAGGGCACACCCCTATAATTCATAAACACCAACACATAATCAAGGACAGGGCACTCCCCCTTAACTTATGCAACGATAGGGTACACCCCTACATGTCACAAAAATAACCAAACAATCTACAACAAGACACTCCCCTACTAAAACATAAACTCACAAAGGTCAAACCACAATATAGTCAATAAACATAATATATCACAAATAAACAGTCAAAAGCTAGAAACATCACATAATACTGATGTCAAGTATACAAAATGTGCCTATGACGAGGTAAGAGTGGTCAAGAACAACATATCAACTGTCATAATAAAATCCAAAAAGTTAACGCATAATCAAGGACGAGGTACTTCCCCTTAACTTATGCAATGATAGAGTACACCCTTACACATCACAAAACAACCAAACAATCAACAACGGGGAACTCCCCCAACAAAACATAAACTCACCGAGATAAAACCACAATGTATCACAGATAAACACTCAAAAGCTAGAAACATTACATAATGTTGATGTCAAGTATACAAAATGTGCCTACGACAAAGCAAGAGTTGTAAGTACAACATATCGACTGTCATAATAAAATCCACAAAGTCAAACAACAATAAACACACAATGTCCACCTCCTAGTTAAGATTTAAAATGTGTGAAACTATATCATCATCTGTTGTAGGTGTTAGTGTTAACCGTTAGAACCAATTATGAGATAATTGACAAGGAAACTTTTATATTATATTTCATTAATAAAAGGTAAAATTTATGATTATTATATTTATTTCAAATTTGCAGATGAATAAGTATAATAATATCCTAGGGTAGAACCAATTATTATATTTACTTCTCGCCACTATCACTTTCTTGTTTGAAATCGGAAGAGGATTCTTCCTTCTTCTCCTTCTTTTCTTTGTTCTTCTTCTTACTTTTTTCACTTGTAACCAACGTTATACTCTTTTCTTTGTGACTTGAATTAGCTTGTTCATGCAGTTTAAGTTCACAAAATAATTCATCTAACCTAATAATTGATAAATCCTTAGAAACCTTATAAGCATCAATCATTGATGATCATAATGTGTTTTTTGGGAAGGATTTGAGTGCCTACCTAATGAGGTCTCGATTCTTTACACTTTCTCCAACCGAATGGAGACCATTGAGGAGTTTCTTGAACCTCCCATGTAGTTGACTTATCATTTCTCCTTCCTTCATGATGAAAATTTGCATTTGATTTATGAGAGTGCCTCTTTGCGATTCTTGAGTCATTTGTGCCTTCATTCAGCTCAATGAGCTTGTCCCACAATTCATTGACACTGTTGAATGAACCAATTTTGTTTAGTTGCTCTGAACGCAGTCCGCATTGAAGAGCTACAATTGTTTTAGCATTAGCTTGTGTCCACTTTTGTTCAGCAGACTATTTTGAAGATTCTAGAATTTTTTTCGTCCTCTGAAGTTGGCAAATAAAACCCTCAGCCACAGAAAATCACATGTCAATCTCAGTAATGAGGTAGTGCTCCATGCAACTCTTCCAATAGGCGAAGTTGTTTCCTTTGAAATAAAGTGGTCAAGTAGTATTGTGGCCCTCTTTAAAAAACATCTTTGCACCTCGAAACTTTTGCTCCTTTAGATGTGAGTCCTCCGGCGCGACCAAACTCTAATACCACCTGTTAGGATCTTGTGAGCTAGAATAGGGGGTTGAATAGCTCAATTCGCTTCGTCATTGAGATTTGGCAACGGAAACTTGAAACTAGAGGTGTCAAATGGGTCAATCCATAGCAGGGTGGGTCAACCCATAGCGGGTCCATCATATGGTGAGGCGAGACGGGCTAACCCACCAACTTAGCGAGTTAGAAAATCTTCAACCCAACCCAACTTAAGGCGGGCCGTGGGTTAGGCGGGCCAACCCACGGGTCTGTTAAAAAATAAAAAAAATTTTAAAAATTTTAAATTTGAATTATAATTTAAATTGATTAAATTAAAATGGTTAAGTTTAAATTATAAATGGATCAAACCTATTAATTCATTGAGTTTTTTACTTTAATTTTAAAATTTAAAATAAATAAATAAATTTTCTGAATCTGCAGACCAATCCAAGTCCACCGCAAGTCAACCTATGCGAGTCGCAGGCTTAGGCGAGTCAATATATTTGAATCTATCTTAAAATGAATTGATAAAATTTCAATCTAATTTGTCTAAATTATTTGACGGAATGGATTAATAATCCAAATAGATGGTTTTAAATGATTAAATGAGTTGGCCCATCTATACCCATCGGTCGATAAAATTTCAAACTCGCACGGACATGGTTTTACTCGAGCCTCGGCGCCAGTCATTGGAGCCGCCGCTGCCGCAGGCGCGTCGGGTGGATCTGAGACCGTTAAGAGGCTCTCGGTTTTGGTCGCCCACCATGTTGCCTCCGCTGCCTGCCTGATCGGCTTCTGCGGTCGCCCGTGTGCACTCGCTTCGGTCATATTGGCTCCTCCTACTGCCCTCGCCGCGCCTGGTACGCAGGGTTTATTGTCTTCCATCAATAACTTGTCAGCTTGCTCAAAAATCTCGTCTTGTTGCTGCTTTCGGCTTTATTGAATTTGATTTCTTGAGGAGGAGAAAGATTTCTCTCTCTCTCTTTGATCGAACCATTTTTTCTCAGAAGAACCCTAGATCGGACCGAGTCATCTAATTCCAACCTTTTTAAATTTATGCATGCAATTGCATCAGCGCAAGGAAACATTCGGTACAACTAACAGAGATTTAAGCAGACTGGCCGGCGATATCATGTTCGATTTTCCCCCAATCATTATATTTGCCAATTTCAATTGATAGTGTATTTTGGTTTTAACTAAATTCTGGTTGAAAAAGTTGAATCTAAAGTGTGAATAATACAGTGTGATCGACTCTCGTTAAGGTTCATCTTCATGTGATGGATGTCCTGTATATGCTCAAAATCTCACTTTTTAGGAGACGGATTGGTGTTGTTTAGGAATTTACAACTATATATATAGTGTCTCATTTGTTGTGTTCTAGACCCGTAGAAGGTCATCAAAGGAGAGGAGGAAAATGAAGACCAAGCAATGGAGAACAGAGTCACGTGTTTGTTTTTACAAATTATCTTTATCCGTTTCAAGGTCTTACGTGATGATCTTGGTCAGAGAGATTTTCTCCAACATATTATTCTTTGATTATATGGCCTTCTTCTTCTTCTTCTCCTCCTCCTTTTGAATGTTAATGTTTCCGAAAGAACATCCTGTTAACACATATGGGAGATTTTCACAGCTATATAGATAATATCTACCATCTTGGTGTATTTAATTTACATGTTTTTCTTTCTCATTACGATGGATGTAAAACTTGTATTTATAGGCTTTATGCCTAATTCAGATATCATCCAATTTTCCAAATTCTCATTGTTTTACAGCTAATTCTTGGTTAGCTGTCGGGCTCTCTTCCAACCATGGAAACATCGATCTTTCCTTAATCAATCACACAACAAGGAGAATGCATCAAGTGATATGCTTAATTGGTTTCCTACCACAACAACGAGAATGCATCAAGTGATCAACATTATGCAGGTTTTACTTCAAACTAGTTATGATAGTTTTGAGGTTGTTCTGTTCATGACTTTGAATTTATTTTATTTAATTTTTTTGACATGCATGCTACTGACCTCCACATGATTCTAATTTACTATGGACGACACATAACTTAAAGATGAACCAGATACTAGCGAAATTGTACTGAAAATATGAAACCTTGCTCATTCTATATTAATTGTAGCTGGTTATTGACACCACATAATATTTGTTGTGAAACTTTTATATCACCTTTTACCTTTTGAAATTAAGAAGTTTTATTTGTCTGATGTATTATTTATTGATATAGACTATCTTACTAATTGAGGTTCTACATGAATAAAAAAAAATTTGTTAATGCATATCTGATTATGGGTTCATACTCGTCAGCATGAGAAGGACGAGTGTATTTGCACGAGAGCTCCTGTAAAAGACTTGTCCTCCAACAATCTAAGTCAATTCCCACCCATAAAAGAGATGATGTTCGGAGAAGATATAAATACTTTGATGTCTGTTTAGATCTTTTATTATAGGAAATTTTATTAGTTATTTGACATTTTGTTTGTAATTTTTTGGATAATTTATTACTATGTAATATTCATTGTTTTATCAATTATTTATTTTTTTAATTCTGTGGATTATTATTTTATGGAAATGATTGATTAATTGATAAAAATGACATTTTTTAAAAAAAATAATAGCAAAATATATTTTGGATTAAATATTTCCTTGTTTCTCCCAGATTGAGAAGATAATCTGCTGTTTCCATTATAATTGGAGAATTATAATCCAAAAAATCAAAATTTCAGAATTGAAAGATGAGAGTAGAAAAGATTGTATGAAAATGATAAAATGAGTTAATTATTTATAGAGTGATGAATAATAGACATTAAATGGTAGCTATTGAAGTTCTAAAAAAAATGATTAAGATGTAATTTTGACTTTTGTATTGGTTTATTGTAAGTACCTGAGAATGTGTTCTTATGTTTTATTAATTCCAGTGCGAAGGACACGACCCTACAAGAAAATTGTGAATTAAGGATCAATTTAATGATGGAATAAAATTTGATCATTATTTATAAAATTTTCCTAACAATTTATATATATTGTAATATATATAAGGTTTAGCTTGAAATATTATCTCAGCAATTTGATATATATATGTGGACTGTGTATTGTTGTTGTTGATATATATTTGCCAAACAGATGAGAGTTTGGTGAATTGTCATTGCCAATTGCACAAGTGGAGTTAGAAGTGATTTTCAATGCACTGATCGATAAGTTTTCTTTATTGACATTTGACTTGTGAAGGTTAGGCTCCAAAACGTGATACGCAAGTTGTGGAAATGGAGAATGTATCCAGTGCAAAGGACACGATTTGAATTGGTAAAACTTAGTATGACAACTTCAATTTAATCCCGTTTATATTCTCAACAATTTATTTCACTTGTTAAGGCACTATTATTATTATTATTAACTTAGTTTTATTGGTTATCAATTTAAGTCAAAATATCTTTTACACACTTTTTAAGGTAAAATTATCATATCATATAGGAGCATCAACGGCGGTTTCTCTCATCGTCGCCCAGCTTCTTTTCCTCGAGTCCGAAAACCCTTCCAAACCCATCCATCTCTACATTAACTCCTTGGGTGGCATCGTGGAATGCCAGCTCATTGCATCACGATGTTAAAGTCTCTCGTCCTTGTTCAGTACAAACTTCTATACAGACTAGTGATGTCATCTATCATATGAATTACCAAGGTATAGACAATGAATTTCTCAGATCCAGCATGAGGAGTCCTGAGGCATGTTGCACTGATTTGGTTGAAAGTATTTCTAATGACCACAAGATCGGAACTCAGCACACTGCAGATGTACCAATAATTGAAGAATTATGTAAACCTGGAAAAGGAAGTACTTTTTCTTTATTGTACCAGCCAATTATTTCTGATAGCAGAAGAGGTTTGGAAGAGAAAATGTTACATAAAGAAGAAAGTGAAGAAGATACCTTATCGAGTCACGCCAAAGTTGCACATGGAGAACAACAAGATGAACCTGAGTCCCGTGATGTGACCAAGAACAATCACTTTGAATGCACCCCAGAGAACAGACGTGTAGCAAAGCATGTAGTTGTCTCCAATTCTGCAACTGAATTAGATTTGGTAGTTCCTGAAAATATTCCCATCAATGAAATTCCACCTTTTGAAGAGTCTGAAACATTCTTGGGCGTAGAGGATAAAACATACCATTTCTGTACATCCCAACCTAAAGAGCATTTAGATCAAAGACTAGCTCAAGTGCCACTGATGGATCATATTGTTGCCAAAGCAGCAAAGACTCTGCTATCTATT
>JBBMKF010000002.1:2184177-2194503 GCA_037834155.1 Curcuma caesia | reverse complement strand
AGGAGAGATAGAAGAGCAAAGGTTTGAACGCGTTCAAAAGTTTGAATGCGTTAATAGGTCAGAGGTGGGTCTCACAGATTTTTTTATTATTTTTTTATATGTTATAACGGGACAGCATTACAGATGCTCTAACTGATAGATGAGCAGGTAGACAGACTTTTCCCTGAATAAACCAGTTAAACTGTATAAAAAGCTGTGAAAAATGCAGGAGAAAAATGTAACTAAAATTGAACTTTATCTTGCATTATCGGATAAAATAGTAGTTTAAACGAAGATTAACATGAGCACGTTCGGTTCGGAAGAATACACAATTCAATTCTACCAAATTACAGAAGCGAATCATGAAGACCACCTACATGATCTCCCAAATCCAATGCATCACTTATTTTGAATCATCACTAGTGCTGCTGTACTTCTTATGACAAATAAAGGTATTGATAAAAATACTAAACATCAAGAACCTGAAATTGAATAACGATATTGAGGGCATGCTCAAACAAGTGCATAGAACTGACCAATTACCTTTTTGTTTTTTGGTCTCATTTAACATTTAGCTTCCATGGTATTTCTCCCTCATCGATGCTCTAGAGTTGGTGGTGACATTTGAAATTTGAATAATCTAGAAAAGTAAAGAAAACGACCCAAAATTTCTCTCTGAAAATGACAAACTTATAGACAGATCATGGTGAGCATCAACTTATTATTCTCACTTCCCTTCCTCAACCACCTTAACAACATTATCTTCATTGTCATTGTTGCTCTAGTCAGCCAAACATGTTTGCCCGCCAAGAGACTTTGCTGCTTCTGGTGTGATATCTACTAGCTGAAGGTCTTCAGAAATTGTTCCTTCAGGAATATCCTGTTCAGCATTTATAGTAACATCTTCACCGTCTGTAGATTGCTCAACTTTAGTGATATTGCCATTTTCTTTCACAAGAGCTTCATTACTTTGAAGTGAGTCACAGGAAACTGGGGTTGGTGATGCCATCAGACTATCTGGCGATGAAGGTAAACATTGAGGGGAGAGTGAAATACTGTTTGGTGATGTTTGAGAATCACTTGGGGACACTGGATAGCTGTTCTGAATCAATGGTTGGGCAGGAACAAATTCAGCAGCATTAGGATTCATTCTCGGGCTCAAAGAATTACCATCCGGAGAAGCCAACTCACCATTCTGAAATGGCAATTTGTTGCGATGACTACGGAAACCTGAGCGATTGTAACCACCAGTTATCCGTGGACCATAGGGTACCCTCGAAGTAGCAGACTGGTGGAGATGCTTCCGAACAGGGATTGCTACCATGGGAGGGATATTTAAAGGTGGTGGTAAAATTCCTCCATGATCATTGAAGCTTGGCAATGCGACTGAGCTAAAAACTGCTATTGTCGATGGATTAAATGGAGCTGCAGCTGCAGAAAGCTTGCTGCTGGGCTCTTTGGCTATTTCATTGTTCTTCTCTTTTATAGGCTCACTTTCACATCCACTTGATACTTGTTCCTGCATCTCTTCACCTGCATTGCCCACTTCTTCCATATAAGCAGCAGCATTAGTTTGGTTCATAGCAGTACAGTCTGAAGCAGATACTCTTAACTCTAATTCCTTCTCTTGAGAGCCTATCACTGATAGTTCACAGCATTCTTGCATTGCAGGAGCTTCCTTGCCTTCCAAAGTTTTTTCACTTATTTCTGAAATTCTCTGAGATTCTGCTGAGGTTGCATTATATTCTTCAAGAATGATGGAATCTTTTGGATTAGAAACCATAGCATCTTTTTCTACCACAACAGGACTTGCCACTTTCAGAGATGTTTCTGCCATGATAGAATTCATCTTCTCTTGGTTATCTCCTTCCACAACAGAGCCCTTAAACTCCTCATTAGTAGATGCATGTTTGGTTCCTTCAAGATAGTTATGTTCGCTCATCTCCTCTTTAGAATCAACAGTTCTCTGTTCCCTTATATCTGAATGGGTTTCAACTATCACTTTATCTTCTGCAACCTTGATGATAGATCCTGGAGCAGCCAATGCCACTTCTTTGTATGATAAGTTTTTCCTGGTCGAGGGACTAGTGTTCCCTATTGGCGACGAAACCATCCTGACAGCTGTAGCTGTGGAGGCAGGATCTGCATCCGCCGAAGCAGGAATGCTGCTTGCTTTCTGGTTGAAGCTGAAATTCTTGATGAACTTCTTTGAAGCAGGACTAGTAGAAGCAGGCATACTATCATCATTTGCTGGTGTTCCAGGAGAAGATATGTTAGGGGAAGATTTTGAGCGATATCGTGGATTTTCTACATTAGTTAGTGAGTTTGTATTTATTTTGGCCAAACTAGGTCTCCTTGATACTGTTTTTTGGCCTGTGAGAGATCGTCCCTTGGGGACAGCTTCTTGCCATCCATCTTCAGTTGGGTCTTCCTCCATGACATTGTCCTCTGGATTCGATCTTGAGACATGAATGACAACGATATTGGGCTTCTCATCCTTAAGCTCCATGGGTGGCTGAACGTAGGAGTTGTTTTCCTTATCATTGGTTGCCATCCGTTCCTGCTTTGGCATATCAACCTTGTCATCATCAATCTCCATAGTTTCAGATTGGTTTTGTCCATTTCTATCTTTTATCTGCGACGAAAATAAAACATAGTAAGATGTTCGAACTTATGTATACACTTATTCCTCGTAAAAAATGCAAAATAGAACCTTTGCACGGGCTTGCTTCTTTTGAATTTCTCTGGATCTTTGTTCTGCCTCAGGATTGATATAATCCAAAAGGTCTGATACACTGCATGAAAAGTGCAACAGAAATCAGAGAATCAATTAAACTGTAGAGAACCAAGACGGGGAAGTTTGGAAAAATTATGCTAGAAATTTTTTTCAGAGCCAACAATGAAATTAACTCCACTAGCCTCTATCAGAAGTCGTGTCATTTAAAATGTCTGATCCTTTTGTTCCAATTAAATTGTCTCGTCATGCTGTTCCTACTTAGTAATGGTTTAATTTACCTCAAATGACCTTTGCTCGCAATGGAAGCATCAGGCTTTGGAGTACCATTTCGTGCAGCTTCCTGTTGCTCGAGAGCCTTAGACTCAAAATATTCAAGCCATGCAGCAGCATCCTGCATCATACGATGAACACCACTGTGATTAGGATAAGATCACCAAACAATGAAAGCAGATAGTATATCTGTCCCAATGTGAATGGTTACCTGTGTTCGCAGATCTTCTGATCCAAGCTTTGCTTGTAGTATGCGTAGAGTCGTCTGCTCATGCTGGACACTTAAAGAATAAGCTTCCATCAAAGACAGAGCAATGGCAATAGCATGATAACTAGCTGCAGTCTGTGAAATGAATATAAGGTCAGTAAATACCAAGAAGTAATACAATCTCATGTTTTAATTTTCAGGATACAATTTTTTTTCAGAAAATAAAAATTACAATAAAGAAGAAAAGGCGAAGAGGGAAAGGAGGATAAGTACTAACCTGTATATGATCAGTTCCGAGTAGTCTCTGATTGCATTTTAATGCCTCATGTAGGTATCTAAGAGCAACATGCACATTTCCTAACCCTTCTTCCATCATGGCCACATTTATGTATGTTGCAGCAGTGTTAGGATGCGAAGGGCCACAAGTCAGGTGCAATAGGTATAACGCACGATTAACATACCTGTCATAAACAAAGCACAAAAGTTACCCTATCCTAGTTGCAAGACAACAAGGAGAATAAAACATAAATGAAAATTCAAATAGGTGAGTGCAGCTCACTACACAGATCACTGATTACATGTGGAAAACTCTACACTGAGTGAAGGAAAGTACACTCAGGTATATAGCATACAATAATTAGTTTGCTTAGTAGGTTGAAACATGACAATCAACAAGGGACATAGAAATGTAGGGTTAAACTTCAGATAATGTTACTAACGACTCTATAGAACATGTTTGCTGCCATGTCACTTGTGGCATCCACAAAAAGATGTTATAGAAATCAGAGTTATATACAAATGCTAATAAAGTTATATCTTAGATACTATAATAAGTACTACCAAATATCTTAGATGCAACAAGGGATGATTATCATGGCACTAAGCTATTAAAGAGTTAGTATCAATGAACTTGATATATGGATGACAAACCAAATGAAGTTCATGATTATAATAATTCTAATGCAACATACAGTGATCAATCATATCAAAGCTTGGAGACATGTATTCATATCTTATGTTTAGTGGTGCAAGTCCAATTCCTAATGGTGAATTGAGATATATTGAAGGACATGTGGAGAAACCAATTTTAGTACCATCTGCCTTGGGAGAATTATTTAATTTGACTTTTGGAACAACACTATGAGGTCGATCTCACGAGGATACTACAAGAAATAATTCTCTCATCCAATGTATAGTTTTCCTTTTGGTATTAGCAAGATGGTCAAAATGCTTATAACAATTTGTAACATATTGCTTCCAAATATTTATATATATTTTTAATTAGTATAAACTTATACTTAAAAGTAATTCTATACTAAAACCATATCAACATGATATGCAATCAAACCCATATCATTACACTCAAAGACACTGCTAGAGATTTTAAATCTTAGATGAGACATACTAAACAGTTCATCTAATATTGCTAGTAAGATCTGAAGTTGCATGTTTATATGGATTGTGATCAAAGCAGACTTATACCATGCACCAGAGTCAGAAAAATTGTTGAGGAACAAATTTTGATCTTTTGCCTAGTACGACCTACCCATTGTAGGTAAAAAATAATAATAATGGTAAAGAAAAGGCTCAACTTACTTCAGTGCCAGTTCTGTATGTTGAAGACGATAGTAGAAAACAGCAAGATCACCATAGCTTTTCATTGTATCTGGATGATCAAGACCTAGTTCCCTTTCATTGATATCCAAAGCCTTTTGTTGGTAGATGGTTGCCTAGGAATACAATGGAACTCAATTTATTGGCAACAATAACCTGGAAGGATAAAAGTTCTCATCCAAAATATAAACCACTATGTAAAGAAAAAATGAATTATAAAACCAACTAGTTTAATCATTCAAAAAAAAACTGTTTTCTTCCATGCAAAAGAACTCCTACCCTGCATTTATTACCCTCGAAGCAAAGAAGGAATGCCTTTTTATCTTCCTATTACAATGGCTTTAGCTTTTCGCTCAACAAGTATTGCAAATTGGCCTAACAAATTGTCTTCAACTCACTGTTAAACAAGTTTATGGCTTTAACTTTTGGCAAACAAGCCTGCAAGTTTCTATACAGTAAACTCACTATTAAACTCTTATACCTGGATGGATTACAGAAGACGAGCTCTGCCAACTGACCGAATAACAAATTCTCTTAGTTCAATAATGCAACATGTCAGCATTAATTACATATGCTCAAGCCTAGGGAGTAGTGTTAGATTTAATTGTTCAGCCCCATATATTGGTATTTTAGACATTAGGTATTATTTTTAGGTATAAAATATACGAATCTACTTTTTCGCTTTTGCATTGATTAATACGGCTCTATCCTTTTCAACTCTTAAAAATAGCAACAAAATGGTTTTCATGCTAAAAAACCAATTCTATAGTATAGAATGTCATAATCAAACTCTTCACGAACTTTCTCCAAGGCATGTACCTGGTTGAAGTCACCAGTATGGTAGAGAACTACAGCCAACAGACTGTATGCTCCTGCTGTCATTCTGTGGTATGGACCACATACTGCAACTAGTTTTGCTAACGCCTAAAGTTAAAAAAAAAATGGAGGGGAAAATGGTTAGAGATTTTTGAAACCAACAATCATGACAAAAACAATAATAAACAAAAACTTGTACCTTGGTCCCAAAGTTAACAGCATCTTCCAGTTTTCCCTTGTCTAAAGAAGTCTTAGATGACTCCAGCAAAGTGCGTCCATCAGCCGATGAGCAGGCAACATGCTGCAATACCAAGTCAGAACAATCACTTACGGAAAAAAGAAAAACAAAATAATATCTAAAACTCTAAATCCTTACTTTGTATACAGGAACCATGCTCACAATGTCTGATGTCCTAAAAGGATGAGGAGTCTCAAAGTCATAGTCTCTTGACACAAGCTCAAGTCCTACCTGCAGCATAAAAAAAGTAAAATGTGTTTTAAAGTTAAATCACCAAGGACAACTTGACAGGAGATAACTTATCAGACAACAGTCTCATGACAGATATGTTCCAGGACCTTGTGGCAAAGACCGCGTAGAATTGCATACTTCCTCAAGTCATTGCAGTCCTTATCTTTCAATTTCCACCCAAATCTCTTTGATAGAAAAGATTCCAGCCACTTATGTTTGAGACTGATGTCATTGCTCAAGTAAATATCTGTATTATCAGCTGGAACTGATCCAAGCAATACATTTAAACAAGATGCAACGGTCCCAGCCATATCAGACATATCACCAACAGTTGCAATGACAGCTTGAAGTATATGCTTATATGCTCGAACTATCATCTCATGCAAACAAAGGGACTGCACGTGAGGAAGCTTGTCTGCAAGTTCAACCTGTCCAGAAGGTGAATGGAAGTGCAGAAACAAAGGCTTATTATCTTTTCGTATTAAAAGTTAAACTTGAGCAATGATTGTCATACATTAACAAAGATTTGCATTAGACTAAAATTATGCACATTAGTAATCAATAGTTTACCACGCGTCCAAGTGAACACATCTGCAAACCCCTGGTATGCATAAAATCTGTCAACGTCCTTCCGTCAACAGGAGAAAGCTCGAGTGAAGCAAAATCTGCTACCTGAAAGATATTTGCAAGATAATAATAACTGACTACCTTGCGAAGCACCAATAAATATAAAGAAAAGTATGACAGTTTAGAAATTATACCAACTTTGGCAGAGCAATAGCCTCGTAATATTTCTGTGCCATCTCAATCAACTCATCTGGTGACTGACATAAAATAATTCACAGGAGTCAAAGATAGAAGATCAAATGCATAATTATAAAGCAATTTATTCTTGGAGGCAAGATTTTGTTCAAACATGGAAAGATAGTATGCATCTAAAGTCGAGGATGACATAAGAGATTAAACAGTAAAGAATTTTGTTGTATGCATTTTGAAAGAATCATGCAGCTAACAATAATTTCATGTTACTCAGGTTAACAAAATAAAATAGATAAATCAGTCAGGGAACAGAGGGAACACATAAAACCTTAACATGAAGACCAGTTTCAGATTCTTTGAGGCGCATGTATTCTGCTTCAGGAAGCAATTTTTGAAGCATCATTTCCTTATCTTCCTTAAGCTTAGAACCGTCCACATGTTCCTTAATAAAGCCCACGCCAAAAGAAGTAGAGTTTTCATTTGCAGAATCAGTTTTCCCACCATTATCCTGTACCTTCTTCTTTATCTGTTTCAATTGACCAAATTGTTTACCAAGCCCTTTTACTGTTGTTTCAACTTTACTGTCTTCACTTTTCTTGGAATCAGTATTTCCTGATTGATTCTGTAAATGCTGCACCCAGCAAGCCCCTAGCTCCCATCTTATTGACATTTTCCTTTCTTTAGTTTCTTCATCTAATCTCAGTAGACTGTCTTCTAGTACTTTTCGCACCAAAGACCTGAAGGAATGTAAATCTTCAATGTCTGCACAATGGGATTTCTGGATTCCACATGACGAGGACTTGCGCAAAAGCATTCTCAAACTGAAAGGTAAAAATAACAGATTTCACTATCTTCCTCCAGGAAGAAATTAATCTCATTATAGTGCCTAACTTAAAATTGACAGCCTATGCACATATAAGGTCATTCTGAAGCAGTTTAATAAAGAGTTCATCCTCTTCAGTGGTACCTGTTGACATTTAAAGAGTTACTACCTCCCTCAGGCTGCTCTTCAATATGAATTTCCTGTCCTGTCAAAGGACTCTCACTTAAACCAGCATCAGCTGGAACTCTGACAACAGCAGTATAGCCACAGTGTCTAACCACTACTACACCAAGGGTGGCAGTATCCTGCAGAAACAACATGCTACTTCATATTTTAATGACAAAGGAAAAGTAGATGCAATAAAATTAACCAAGTGGTGAATTTGTAACTAGAAGCATAGGATTATTGGTTACATGAACAGTTGCACTCTCATCTGCGGTGATTCCTTTTAGTAAATTTTGTTGACAAAGATCCTTAGAAGACTTTCCTGGGGCTTGAATTCCGTCCAATTTCACATCTAATTTAGTGCTGGCATTCGTATTGTCCTTTGTAACTGTGATTCTTAGATCTCCAACTTGTTCTTCATGTAAAACTGCAGCAGAGGGATCATTTGATTCATTTGAGCACTCGTTCTTGATGATTAGTTGTTGAATAACCTTGACAGCTTTCACGACTGCAACATCAATGAATAAGCTGTGAAGAAGGAAGGCCTTCCTATCACGGACTTGTCTCTCCTCTGGTGTTTTACAAGGCATTGCTGCAAGGATTGCAAATTCTTTAGCCCACAGCCTCCGATCGTTCTTGCCATCTTGTCCCTGGCCTCCACCGTTACCACCCCAAGTTTCATCTTCGGCAGGAAGAGGAGGAAATATTGATGGCAAATCTGCAGCTATCGGAGGGACCACCCAAGTGTTTGCTCGAAATCCATATGGAAGATTTCCAAACTGAATAATGCAGAATGAACAATATAAGCCTTAACCAGCCAAAAGTTGCTGATGTTTGTTTAATGCTAAGTTTTGAATTAGTGATTAAGTGTATCTAGCAAGTAAAACAGTTAGAAGTCAAAAATGTAAATCCCTGCAAGATATTTGGAACTTTGATACTTCTTCTAATAAGTTTACCATAGTGATATAAGGAGCAAGGCATCACAATAATTGAGTTATAACATAAAAATGTAGTCTTGTTCAAGAATGAGCAAGAACATGAAGCTCAGTTCCATGCTTAGCAACCTTAAATTTAGCAGTAGTCAATGATTGCACACACTTGGTTTTGGGTGCCACCTTGGACCAGCAAAAAGAATATTGAATCTGCAATGAATTCCTCAAGAGATATCTCACGTACTGCCAAAACATTATAAAGTCCGAGAATAAAAAACATACGACTTGTTCCTGTGTTTCCCCAGTTGTGGAGATTTAATTACTCAGTTTACACAATACTATATACAGTACAAAAGCCATTCATGCCTATCCTTTTAATCCAACAAACAAGAATGTTGCAACAGAAATATCCTGTCTAAGTTGGACATTATAAAGGCACGAAAATAAATCAGGTTATCATCATCATCACCACGAGCTGTGTTAGCCACAACTATTTAGGTTTGTCTACATAGAGCTTATCTTTTATCAAACTCCATGCAAAGGCACATCATATATTCATTTCCCATATCTTAAAACATATTCAATTTTGTCAACTAGAAGTTTCATTTGGTCTTGACAATAAATCAAGTCTTGAAAATAAGTAAATAAACTGGCAAAAGGATAAAAGTAGACCAACCTTATTGTGCTCAATGAAAGCTTTCATCAGCGACTTGTATGCCTATACAATACGATAACTCTTGGTTAGAAGGGAAACAGAAAGCACTGAAGACACCATATGACCAAAAAGTTTACATGAAACCTTACACTATCAAAGGCTCTGCTTATTTGCTGCAACAAGCCAACTAAAGAATGGCTTAGAAGAGATCTTTTCCCAGTGGGATAAAACCCATCTTTCGTAGCGATTACGGTCACAAGTTTCCCATTGCAAATCTTCACCTGTTCGTCAATTTGAAGACTTAGATAAAATTGGCTCAAATAACTAAACCCTTGACTACGAATACCAAAAAGGTCAAAGGAGAACGCACATCAATCTGAAAGAAGTCATCCTCCTTTTTATCGTCCACAAATGATCGCGAAGACATCTTTATATCTGGAACGAGTTATGAGAACATACTTTCAAACTCCAGATCCAGTTTTATCACAAAAGAAAAGGGGGTTCTAGAAAAAAAAACAGAAGAGAGAATTGCACAAACATTGCAGTGGCGGCGTAAGGTGGGAGAACGAGAAGAACTCGTAGAATTGACCGAGCTTGGGCGGAGGGTACAACGGATCGTCCTTGTGCACAGTAACCGTAGCGGAGGTGGGAGAAGCCACCTTGTTGCTCCCGGAAATTTCAGCGGCTTCATCTTTAGATTCCTCCCCGTTTGCCTCGCCCGGCTTCGCAGCGTCGCCGGGCCTCGAATCGCCCTTCCCTCCCCCGCCACCTGCGGAAGACGGACTTTCTGGTCCGGCATTCCTCTCCGGAGAAGCTCCGAAGGCGGTGGTGCAGGCGATGACGTCGAGCAGGCGACGGATGTGGGCCACGGCGAGCTCCTCCGTGTACTCCTCTGTGAC
>JBBMKF010000002.1:2112001-2179576 GCA_037834155.1 Curcuma caesia | reverse complement strand
AACATTCTCATGTGACCAAATGCAAATTCAGCTTGAGGAAGACAAGTCTTTTTGGCACATAGATATATCAGTGGATCGAAGACCTTAACATTCAATTCACACCAGGAATCAAGAGCCATTTCTTGAATTAACATAATGGATCTAGACCAATCCTTCTTCTTTGCCAAAGCTCGCAGGACGATCGCGACATGCGTTGGATGGTCACCACGTGTCCCATATAAACAGCGGATGTATTCGGCTAATTTGGGCCAGTTTGCACCTACATCTGGGCCGTATATCAACACTGATCTGAGGATAAAATCCAAAAATAAAAAAGGAAAAAGGAAAAAAAATGGATAAGACTAAGAAGTAGCTAGCAAAATGATGCACGTTTTGCACATCAACTTAGAACAACCTTTTCCTTATATTTTTCGACTGAAACCCCATTTCAGATATAAAAACGAAGATCATTCTGTAATCTCAAAACCACACGAAAGAAAAGGGATGAAAGAGATGGAGCACTTACTGACAAGAATTGCCTAACGCATTATCTTCCTCTCAATCCAATGCCCTTTCTCTAGTGGCAGAGCCACTAGAAAGCACTGGTCAGCATGAATGTGCCATCAACTATCCTCACACTCAATCATCTTTGCGTCTACAGCTCTCATCACCATGATCAGGTTGATAAACGTGGAAGCCTCCTTGTCCAGTCTCATGTTTTACAGTATTGTGGGAGACAATCGTTGAACAGCCAAATGTAGTGGAAGTATGCATCTGCATTTAGGATCAGCAAGCACTGTTCTTTACATGATTTGAATGGAATCATATTTCAGAAACTATACACTAGTTGGCTTACCACTATAGATTGCAATCATAGTGACTTGGACATCCATTAGCCAGCTTCCTTCATCCTCCACCTCTGTCACTATTGATCAGTGTGCTACATGGCATCATTGCTTAAGAAGATTGCAGCAAGTAACCACCATGGTAATAACATAAACTTGCCCCCAATGAATTGCCACACTGTTGTCTTGGCCAAAGTTGTTCTCCTCCTCTTTATTTCATCAGCCCGTCCCTCGCATCAGAGCGGCACAATTTGGACAGACCAATCTGCTCTACTGGAGTTCAAGAAGGGGATCATCTCTGATCCTGGAAATTCGCTGCGCAATTGGAATCTGCAAAGCCATGTCTGCGAGTGGTATGGCATCAATTGTAGCACAAGTCCTCAGAGGGTGGAGAGAGTTAATCTTAAAGGTAACTCCTTGGTAGGAACCATCTCCCCCTTCTTGTCCAATCTTTCAAATCTCATTCTGCTCGAATTGTCGGAGAATTCCCTCCGAGGATCTGTTCCTGCAGAACTTGGATTCTTGTCTCAGCTGAGGGTGCTTGCTCTGAAGCAAAATGGCCTACGAGGAAACGTCCCTGAGAGCTTTGGAATGCTTGCAAAACTTGAATTCATTGACCTTGGTGACAATGAGCTCTGTGGCCGTCTTCCTGTCATTCTCTTGTACAATTGCACAAAGTTGCACTATGTGGACCTTTCGACGAACTTGTTCACTGGCCGCATTCCGTCACAGCTCGGGTACCATCTTCCCTTGCTGACTAACCTTCTTTTGTATTCGAACCAACTCATCGGCGGCATCCCTGAATCTCTCACAAATTCAAGATCACTGGAGGAGATTGATATTGAGAACAACTCCTTCAGTGGGGTGTTACCATCAAAGATCTTGATGCAGATGTCTTCTTTGAGGATACTCCACCTCTCCTACAACAACTTCTCCGGGGATGACCGCAACTCCAATCTTGTCCCCTTCTTTGATGCCATCTCAAATTTGACTCACCTGGAGGAGCTTGAACTGGCAAGTAACCTTCTGGGAGGCGAACTGCCTGCGAGTATCGGTCTTCTAGGTGTCAATCTCTCTGAGATCGATCTCGGGCACAATCTAATTCAAGGGACAATCCCTCCAAACTTATCAAAGCTTGTTAATTTGAAATGGCTAGATCTGTCGAACAATCTTTTGCACGGTTCAATTCCATCAGAACTACTGCTGCTGCCAAATCTGCTGAGAGTCTGGCTGTTCAACAACTCCCTTTCTGGAGAAATCCCTTCTCCTCCCGCTAGAAGTCAAATTGGCCTCATCGACTTATCAAGGAACAATCTCTCAGGCCCAATTCCATCAGCTTTTGGAAATCTAACTCAACTACGACGGCTCAAACTAAGTGAAAACCAGCTCAATGGAACCATACCTCCAAGCCTAGAAAACACAAAGTTGGAGCTCTTGGACCTGTCCTACAACAGGCTAACAGGAGCTCTGCCAGCTCAAGTTGCGAGCTTGAGCTCCCTGCTCTTATACTTCAATCTGTCACACAACTTGTTAGAGGGGCAGCTGCCCACAGAGCTGAGACAAATGAACAAGGTTGGCGAAATCGATCTGTCATCCAACAACTTCAGTGGTGAGATTCCTGAAAGCTTGGGAGGCTGTGTAGTAGTTGAGCTGCTGAATTTGTCGCGTAACAATTTACAAGGACAAATTCCTCAGTCAATTGGAAATCTGCTAAGCATCAAAACACTGGACTTGTCTTTTAACCAGCTTTCAGGACCAATTACGTACTCTCTTCAGCACTGCTCCAGCCTCACGTTACTGGACCTCTCCTTCAACAACTTCTCCGGAGCCCTGCCGGAAGGCGGAATCTTCAACTTGTTGACGTCCGATCGGATAAAGGGGAACCATTTCTGTGCCGTGCTGCCTGGACATGGAATTCCCAGTTGCCATCGCAAGAGGACAAGCTCGATGCATTCTCGCAGGGGGCTGATATTGCTCGTCGGCATTGTGACTGTGTCAGCTTTCTTGGCTACAATCGCATGCGGAACAGTGTTCATGATCATGAGAAAAAGGAGTAGCAAAAGACACAAAGGAGATGATCCGAGCAAGAATCTTTCCATGAGTATTACCTCGGGCTTCCCGAGAATCACTTACAGAGAGCTCGTGGAGGCGACCGAGGGGTTCGAGAAGAGCAGATTGGTAGGATCCGGCAGCTTCGGGCAAGTCTACAGAGGAGTGCTCGGCGACGGCACGGCGGTGGCGATCAAAGTCCTACAGCTGCAATCCGGCAACTCCACGAGGAGCTTCAAGAGGGAATGCGAGGTCCTGAAGAACATCCGGCACAGGAACCTGATGAGGATCATCACGGCGTGCAGCCTCCCGGATTTCAAGGCCTTGGTGCTCCCGTTCATGGCGAACGGGAGCCTGGAGAGCCATCTCTACCCGAAGGGGGAGCGGAGCTCGAGGCTGAGCTTGGTGGAGCGGGTCAACATCTGCAGCGACGTCGCCGAGGGACTGGCCTATCTGCATCACCATTCGCCGGCCATGGTCGTGCATTGCGATCTCAAGCCCAGTAATATTCTCCTCAACGACGACATGACCGCGTTGGTGTCGGACTTTGGGATCGCGAAGCTGGTGATGACGGTGGAAGAAGGGAGCGCGGAGGCGGCAGCGGCGACGGCCAACTCAACCGCCAACATTCTCTGTGGATCGATTGGATACGTTGCTCCAGGTGCGACCCGAAACCCTAATGATACACAAATTTTGCCCCTTTTCAACAATTCGAAGCATAAATTTCATTGCCTTTGTCAGAGTATGGTTATGGGAGAAGCGCATCGACCAAAGGCGACGTCTACAGCTTCGGCATTCTCGTGCTGGAGATGGTGACCGGAAAGAGACCCACCGACGACATGTTCGGCGAAGGAGTGAGCTTGCAGAGGTGGGTGAGGAAGGGGTACCGGGGCAAGATGGAGACGGCGGTGGATGCGCTGCTGATCAGGGAGGTGAGCAATCAGAGCCTGGAAGTGAGGAAGATGTGGGAGACCGCGCTCGTGGAGCTGCTCGACCTGGGGCTCGTCTGCGCCCACGAGAACCCAGAGAATCGGCCGACAATGCTCAGCGCCGCCGACGATTTGGATCGGCTCAAGAAGTATCTCGCCGGCGACGCCACGGCGACGTTCACGTCAAGCATCGGGTTGTCGTCCGCCAGCGTCGGAGCCTCGTCGTCGGATTACTGGTAGCCACCGGAGGCTATTTATCTCGCAGCCATTTGATTGATCGCTTTAAGATTCGCGTTGACTGATTGGATCACGTGCTCTCGTTTGCCAAAATAGTAATTTTCGAAGGTCCTTGTTGAATTTAATTCAATTTTTTGGAAAAAAAAACGCTTCCAAAAAAATGAAAATATTTTTATCGATATTTTTCTCATGAAAAATCATTAACTTACAACGGACTATACATTTATTTGTTAAAAATTACGTAAAATATTTGAATTTAAAAAAACTTAACCGTAAATAAAATTCTAAGAAACAGTAAATAAACAACGGGAAGAAATAAAATTACCGCTTTTGCAGACTGCTCCCTGCATGTTTCAAAATGAACAAAATAACCTTGCACAAACAATATTGGCACAAAGTTCACAGGAGGGAGCTCCACTGATCAATCAACACCTACTCGAAACACAGAGTCAGGCGAAAGGACTGGTGAATGGTTACATCACAGGCATAGCAAACGAAGAGAATGCACTAGTACATGAACAGGTACGAAAACCAGATAACAAAAGGGTACGAGACCTTGAACGATGTAATACCTGATCATAAGATGCGTCTTTAGCACCAGTTTCCCGCTTCACTGTAATTGTTGCTGCTCATGAGTAATGAATTCCTTTTCAGTTCAGCAAACTGAAAATGCCATCCTCCAAGAGAAGAGAAGAGAACTTCAGAAGTAGATGGATACGATTTGTTTCAGCAATCAATATGGACTGCGAGACAAGAGATTACCATAAGCAAGGTTTCAAATATAGTTACCTGCCATTTTTCAATCCTTGAAAGAAACATTACAGTTTGTTGTTTTGGCATAAGATAAGTGACTTAGTGTAAATGCCTTCAATCTACTATTTTGAGGCTTGTGTATGACAATACCAAGTGATAGATGGATTGCAGTTGTCTGTCTAGGATCACAATATATCAATTAGCAACCTAGGAGAAATGAATGCAAACATGGAGAGACAAAAGAATGTGGCATTATTGTCATAGTTAGAGCAAACATGGGATGCTACAATTGGTGTCCTAATCATCTCAAATTTGTATTCAGCATGATCAACGCATTTTATGTGAATATGAACTGGTGTTTAAGTTTAGGACATAAATGGATCATCTATGCAGATCTAGGACTTCATATAGGTCAGGCTTTGATTGGGCTTGTGATCAGATAATATATAATAGGGCTAAAAGCAATTCAAGGTTTAAATGAATTCTAATATTGGTTGCTACAGAAGGTTGGAGAACTTAGGGGTAAGAGTTTTTCTCCAGGGTCAAGTGTTCTTAAGATGGTTGGCGCTCTTGAAGTCAGAATTAGCATAGACTTTATTTTCATAACAATGACAGAAAAAAATTGGATTCATGGGAACTATAAATTCCTTTTAGTGTAGTTGTGCTAAATCAGAGAACTCAAGCAACTCTTAAGTGTATGTATGAATGAATACATGGTGTCGTTCACTCGATGAGAATAGAGACATAAACATTGACCTTGGTTTTGCTTGATAGTAGTCTAAGTAAATTAGGGTTGTCGGTTGAGAATTTACTTGATGACAAAGATCAAACAATTGAAAGCTACTAAATAACATCCTATCGAAGCTAAACATCCAAGAATCAATCATTATATAAGATTCTTCTGTTGTGGGATACATAACAAAAGTGGCGCAATCAATACTTGATATATGAACCCTTTTGTTCAAATAGGAAAAATGACAACTAGATCAGTAGTTACACTGCAAAACAGATCAAGTAAAAATTTACTTCCCAGTTTGATGGAACTTCATGAACTTATATCTTAGAGTTGTTCAAGACTCTTAAGGTCATCTATTCCAATCGCCCATAGGTATTATAGGGACTAATACTAATTTTTTAATAAATATAACACGAGAACTAGGATCAGTTACAATATAAAATAGATCAGCACTTTGATGGAACTACTGAAAGTATGTCTCAGAGTTGTTCAAGACAATTAGAGTCATCTTGCCTAATTGTCTCTACATATTGCCATAGAGCCTACTAGTATGACGATATAGCAACAGTGGCATTACATACAAATGTGTTCATCCACCTTGAGAAAACAACATTGTTTGCCATTTTCATGCCCTTCAGAATCACAGTGAATAATTCCAACATCTACATAGTTGTTTGACAGGGTATTTGGTATGGATTGTTAGTTTATGAGGCTATAAAAAAAGCTAGAATTTAGCCATTAATTTCCCTTTTTCTTTGGTTCTCTTCCCCAGACATCTTACCTTTAATGCCATACCCAAAATAATTGAAAAGCAATAAAATTAGTCAGATTACATAGTCTAGATGGGCATATCTTCAACATATTTCAGAAACTTGCACGCCTTAATTCAGTCTGTTCCTCTACAACTACACCATATAATTTGTCTCTTCTAGAATAAACTTCAATGATCTTTCCAACAAATTAACAAGGATCAATAGTGTATGTAGTGATAAAAAAATCACTTTGCCTTTCAGCTTTTTGATCCATTGCTAGCAATACTATTTATTCTCAAAATAAATAAATAAATGCTAATGCTCAAAAAGTGATGGAGCTCATTTAACCATTCCTTAATATGTATGCCTAAACCTTAGGATGGCAAATCTTTTACTTGTGATTTAATTGATGATCAACATGATTAAAATATATTGTTTTGATAGATTATCAAAACTCAATATTAATTAGCACAGATAACTTCTATTGTCTCATCTATGTCGATCATATCTATGAGTATCATATCATATAGGCAATCAACACGCTTTGCCATGTTATCACACTCTTCAAGATAAATTCATATTAGTTTGTTCTTCTAAAGTTTAAATTCAATTGATGATCTAATTCTTATAGTTGTATTTTTTTTTATTAGCAAATAAGTGAAGTGGAATAAAATTAGAATAAAACTTATAGCTATTTTTTAGAATTCACTTCATCCATGGTTTATTTTTAAAAGAAAAAAATCTAAATAAGATGAATAAATAAGTATTTCTAGATTAATTTTACTTTAATGAATGCAAAATATATCAAGTATTGTCAAGTACTCAGGACATAACATAATAAATTTATTTCAATTGACTATCTACTTATTATACTCCTGTTTTCACAGGTAAATAGCCTAAGTGAAAAGATATTGAACTACAATTCTTTTAAATTTATTTCACGAGTGCTTTAATATTGAAACCATTTTATCCCAAATATGAATTATCATCTCTTGTTTATCCTTTTTTCTCTCTCTGTTTCTTTCCCCTTCAATCCCTAATTTACTACTGGCGTTATAATTAGTTGACACTTTAACATGGTTCCAAAATTGCATTGCTCCTGTCAAAGACAAACTTTTAGGACGACTTGAAACTTCACAATTTGCAATGAACTAAATAATATATTTGATAGTAAGGATACATTTGCCGACCAAGTTTCAGCTAAATCATCAATCAAAAACTCATTCAGGCTCAAAGTGCAATAATATGCTTGCTGAGTAATTTTATTTGTCTTAGATCAGTAACTTGGATCACTTTAGTGAATCAGTAACTACTTTAGAGTTGGTGATGTACTTTACTCGGAAGTTACATAGATTAGTGATCTTCTTTGGAAGGGATCCTCATGAACTCTATTAGTATCCATACAAAAATACTATCCATATAGACCCCATAAATATTACTATCCTAACAGACGATCCCAGTGAACTGATAAAGTCAATATAAACTCTTAACGATCTTGTTGCCACAAGGATTACTTTCTATCTAAATCTTCTCTGCAGAAAGAAGTTCAAATCAAACTTGTTTCATGGTCTTCTTTTCCACACTAATCTTCTTCCTTCAACCTTCATATTTCTTCCCCGTCATTTTTTTCCCTTTACATTCCTGGCGTCTCTTCCCTCTGCTTCACTGATTCACTCCGGTCATATGCTGTTGCATTAATAATATATAGTAGTAGTTGATGACATGACAAGAATGATTAAGTAGGAAGGGTGGGAGCTTCATAGGATTGATCACAGATATATAGCATAGGACATCAAGAACCTAAAATACAAAACAAAACATTAAAAAGTTGTATTTGGAATTTAAAATTACTCACATTTGTTAACTTTCAGTATCCCTATCTATCATGAAGCATAATCAAGATGTTGCCCAATCGATCAAAGTAGGATTATCCACGTCAATCTTGCTATCTTATTATTGCACAGCCGCTTCCTCCAATAATTGAACCACCAACTATTGTCCCCGGGGCCATGGTGTCACGGTAGGACATCCAGGTTGTCACCCAGGCATCCGCGATTCAATCCCAAACTACGGCGTATTTGCAGGAATTTTTCTCTAAATGGGGATCACAATCAAAGGATGCTGGGCATCTGGGTTGATCGCTACATGCGCTTCCCGATTTACCCTGATGGCCGATGGGAAACTTTCGTGGGGCCGGACCGGTCACCCCCAGGGATTGAATCAATGCGACTAACTAGGATTTATCATTTTTTTTTTTGAGATACAAATTGCTGAAGTGCTCCTCAAGTTTTTTTTTCTTTTTCTTTCAAGATACTCTTATTTTTGCTGCTGTATGCAACAGTTTCTGCCTTTTGAATTGTGAGATTATTTTCAAGGTTTTACACTACATGTATTACGTTTGGTGCTTTTTCTGGCTAAAGTAATATTCTATGTCATCAAAGTCCAAATAAGATCTGTATCTAACATCGTTAGTAGTCGAATTTGATTTGATAATTAACATTCTCTAGGTGTTAGGTATTTTCTTCATAATTCTACTTCTTTAAACTTTTTCATCAATCTTTGAGTTGATTTCTTGTGAAAGATTGAATTGGTCTTTGAATTGATACAAATCCAATCGTGATTTGTATTGACATAGGCCAATTTTAACAACCATGATAATGCACATATAAATGTGTGTGAGTTCATACATCCTAAGCAAAATATGAGACAGCAATCTCACATCAATATTTGTTCATGACCATATTTTATGATTGAAGTCGAGAAACTCACTACTATGACAGCTTCTAGCATTGCGTTTGATCAAAATTTTATCATAACCTAGCTTGGATTCAATATGCAATCAAGGAGAATAAAAAATAGTTAAAATGAAAATTCATGTCTTGGGCAAAATAAATGAGTAGCTGAGAATGCACAAATGAGTTTTAACAATTATGTGGGAGGGACAAGGAGGTTTGGCTGTCAGTATCACTGACACATGAAGACTTTCAACAATATTTCTAAACGCCACATGTCGAATGGTTAACTTATATTTTTCTTGAATAAATTATTAGTCTTAGTCTTAGTATTTTCATCATCCCTGACATCTTAGTGCAAAATTCTAATCAGGAGAATATTACTAGTGAAAGGATCAGAATCAACAGATAAAAAAGGTACGTAAGATCATTTGTCTGAAATGATACTTAGAATAAGGGCTGACCTTGTATTGTGCATAACCTAGAAAATACCCTTTCTAGTGGATGAATGATGATGGAAAAGATTGAAAGTATTCTCAACAAGATCAAAACAAAAAAGAACTGTAGTTACTTAAACGGAAGAATATATAAATTGCAAAACTTTGTTCTAATTAAGTTATTGGTGGTTGTACTAAACTCTTCGATGACAAACTTCTTCTATAGTCCATTTGGTTTTGTTAAATCTTCATTATTGAGAGTCATTAAGTGTTTTCATTGATGGTGGAGATATATACCTTCTGGAAATGGGTCATGAGTTATGATGGCATAGTTCACATTACTGTATTTTTAACGGCATGAAAAAAAACATAAAACCGATAAAATACCTCCCTACTACTTATTGTTTGATCGAAAACTAAAAATAATAATTACTTTGGATTCTACATTCAGGCTGACAAGGTTAGTCACTCAGAAAATCTACCTAGACTGGATCATCTCAACATACTTGCTTTACATTTTTTTGGTAAAAGAAAATTATAGAAGAAACCTATCTACAGTCTTCTCTTCATGATCATACAGTTCGACATGATGCTCGTAACATGTTTTAATTTTTTTTGCAATTCTTCAGTGGTATTCATCAAAGAGGTGAAATGGCATCAAATATGCGGCTAAAAAAAATTGGCAAGTTTTGTTAACAGTCTGCAAATTTTCGTCATAAGAACCATAAACTTCCACCTCACAGAATTATAAAACTTGGTAGAGAAAATACATAAAATCAGATGACGGTGGAAAAGGAGCTATCGCATACCTCGAATGATCGAATCGTTCCACCCAACACGTTTGAACGAAGGAATGAAAACCCCAGTCAGCTGCACTTCTTCTTCCTCAACTTGCTTCACCATGGACCAATAATGCAGCAAACGACCCAGAAATCATAGAGTGGAAACATATATATTCGAAGCAAGCTTCTTTAACTTCTTAAAATTTAAATTAATAAAAATCAAGAAATAACATCAGATCTAGCAAGAAAAAAAAAACTTGGGAAGCACAAGATAAAGGAAAATATATCATCTTGTAGGAAAGAGAAAGAAGATCTACTAGGAAATAGCGATAGATGCTTCTCGAGGCCAGGCCATGAGAGAAAGTCCTAAGGACATAGTAGAAAGCAAGGCAGGAAGATTCCACGAAAAACAAATGAAGAAGACCGTCGAAGCGGAGGAAGGAGAAGAACTGGAGTAGCAAACAAGGTTAACAGTGTCACCCGATAAATCCGCACAAGAGGGAGGGGATACAGATAGGGATGTTATGCGTACCACCTCTGAATCCTTATCCATTCTCGTTCGCCATCGTAGAGTATTGTTCATCTCAAAAGTCACGCTTGCACACGCCGATCCACCTAAAAAACAAAACAAAAAAAAATCCAGTTTTCCCATTTCTTCGGTCTGATCTTCTGATCTATCGAGTTTAGAATTTTCAAATAACGTTTATTAGAACGAATAAAAGCTAATCAAGTCCACAAAACGATTATGCCCTACGACTGCCATGCCATAAAATGATACACTGCTTCATCTACCTCGGGTTTAACCCAGTCGGACGAGACGTCTCGGCCACAGAGCAACAGATGACCGATACAAGATAAGCGAGACCAGGTCCCCGGCACGCGTGTCCTCCCCCGAGATGCACCGCATGGAGATACCGCCCTATTCTTTTCCTATATCAGCTCCAAAGGAGAAACGAAAGGCAACATGAATGTTCGTTAGTTTTCCCTAAGCAGCGCCGTCGGCCCGGGGAGATGGAGATGACAGAGAGAGAAGTGAGCACGCCACAGCAACAGCACCGCCGCGATGCCCTCCCCGCCGTGTGCTCACTCTCTTCTGTCAACCCAAAACACGACCCCGGCCGATCGCCTCCATGCAACCCAAAAATCAACTAAAATATATCGAATCAAAGATCGTGTAAGGAAACAGGGACAAGGAGGATGAAGAGAGGAAGAAAGAATCCATAAAGTTAAGGCCTCCGCCGTCGTCGTCTCTGGCTGCTCCAATTCTAGGGCAAGGCGAAGTCGCATCGCCTCCGCCCGCCCGCCGCCGGATCCTTTTATCGCTCGCCTCTCCCACGTGTCGACATTCCGTGAACCTGGACTGGTGGTTAGTGGTTTCTAATTAAGATATAATTACATTTGGCTATAAATAATTACGTTTAACTATTTGTTAAAATAAAATATTTGTTTGTTTTGGCGGAATGCGGATGTTGTCGACCGTCCATTGGTCCTGATTTGTATGGCCGCGCCGTACGATCGAGGGTGTGCGGGAGACGTTTACTCCAATCTGTACCCGCAGCGCGGTGGTCTCGGAACCAGCTACTGCGTGGGCCCCTGCTGTCGGAAAGGGGAGTGCGCTGGTGGGCCCATGCATGCTCAGAACGGCGTCGGGTAGTCTCCGTCGTCTTACCCTGCAGAACAGAGAGTTTGTCCTTGTGCCTGCGGAATGCGAGCATGAGCTACCCCGCGTCGTACCCTTCGTTGTGATTGCTGTGCAAGTGGATGGGCCCCGTAATTTCGCCAGAGCCAATGAGGAGAAGCGTCCCTTCAATTCAAATTGAGCCTCTTTCACGAGTTAAAATATTTAATATTTAAATAATTTTTGGAAAAAAAAAATTGCAATGAAATCTTTATTTTTTATTACAGTGCTCCACTTTTAAAAAATAATTTATCTTAATTTTCATCTTGAAAATATCTTTATTTGAATATTATTATACTAATTCACATCAAAAAAATTTTAACTTGATTAAAATAATTTAAGTATTGTCAAAGTTTTAATTAAAACTATAAAATTTAAATAATTAAATAATAATTTTGTCAATATTATTATTATCAAAATTAATTAATTAATTAAAAAAAATATGTCTATTATACATCCAATTTCATCAGGAGTTTCATACATATGGTGAGGAAGGCTTCTTCTTCCTCATGCAACCTAAGCACTGAATGTCATTACCAGATGGCAAAGGGCAAAGCGAATGCAGGGAGGTTGCCCTTTCCGAAAAGAGCATCCCATGGACCTGCGCACTGATCAGAGCTATGATGATCACCTGAGGAAGAAGCCAGGAACAATGGAAATGTTCAGAACTCCAATTGAAAGTCCTTGACCACCGTCCACCGCCGCCATTGACAGAAAATAACAAATACTGACCTGCACGTAGGGCGTACGTACGTGAGCAGAGACAACTGCAGAGCTCACCCGTACTGCACTCCGCCGGCCACCATGCACGCAAATATAAGCCTGATTAAGCTTACGGGCTTGGCCGGCCGGCGGCAGCGGCCGCGAGCTCCAAGTCCCTGTCCCCGGCAACGGCGCCGCTAGCCGCTAGCTCCCTCCAACTCCAGCGCCGCCGACGAGCTAGCTCCAAGTCCCTCTCCTCCGCCATAAGCCTGCAGGCTGCACTGCAGCCACCAGCATCGAAGCAGAGAAATAGTGTCTCGGACTTGGTTGTTATTGACAAAGATACGTAGCAGGATATTCAGAAATTGATTTTAGTTATTGATAATTTATTATTATTTCTATATTTATTATTATCATAATTAATTTAATATATGATGAAAATATAGTGGATAAAGATTAAAAAATTTAATAAAAAATTAATCAATGAGGTAGACACATACTAAGTGGCCTGTCTCGTGCCAGCTGGACGCACGCGGTCAACCTTTGCGGCGCTGGCCCCCACCACGCCCTGGCCGTCATCACTGAAAATAAATATGAAAATAAAGAAATAAATAAATATACAAAATCCAAAAATGTGATGGATCATTTCACCAGCAATTAGCAAAGCATGATCTAATGAGTTTTGAACAGTAGCTGTTAGATAAAATTTGAACAATAAAATATATTATCTCTTCGCAAACACATGTCACATACTCATTCACACATCTATATTCAGGTTAACATTAACAATAAATAAGTCTTATAACAACCAATATTATGACACTCCTATGCTCTAATGAGTCTTAAACAGTGTGTAAGTATTAGATAAGAAAAAAAAACAGTCTGAATTATTCCAATGTTCTCTGTTTCATCAAACAATTCTCAGACATATCTGCTTCATTCGATCATGGAAGCAGATAGTAGACGTCTAGACGAAAAGTTTTACATGAACTTAATAGGCTACTGCCCTTTCTTATCAGTCGTCGCAAATGAAAGGATTCATCTTGAACATGTACTGATCTTTCTGAAAGAATGCTCGATACAGGAACACAAACCTAATTCAGAAATGATTGCCTCATGGTGTTAGGGTAAATGCTGGTGTGGTCGGGAAGCACATCGAAAAATACATTGGTGATTGAACAAGATAAAATTTATGGTTACCGAGTTCTACTTCACAATCAAAGCAGGTAGTTAATTACATCAGACTTTCTCTACTGAAGTCAGATTCCCAATTTTTACCATGAGATGATTGATTTCTTCCCTGTTCCAACAAGTGTTTTGCTGCTCTTGTTTGTCATCTGAATCTCTTCTTTTGGACTGAACTTCCTGTGTATCAGAAGAACCTGGGTTCTCTGTAAGAAACTGTTCCCAGAACAAGTCATTTGCACCAGTTTGCACTCTAGATGTTGTCGTCTTCCCCGTGAATTGATCTCTTGATGAGTTAACCTCAGTCGTAGCAGGTTCTAAATTCATATCTATCCCTGATACTTTACCCCTTGGATCTGTTTGCTTTACTACATAATTATCAAGTTCTACTATATCTGGAGAGGAGTGTGAAGAAGGTTGAGGGTTGATAGGCAAGAGAGCTTGCAGGTTTCCATCAGTCTCCACCGTTGATGCATTCGTCTCGGTAGCAATTACATCAGAAGGCAAAGGGACTACACTATCATATGATATGTCATCTCCAAATGCTTGGCTAACACCTCTGAAGAAATTCTCTAATGAATTCAAAGAAGATTCCATCTTCTCAAAAGGCTCCATGTCGAGTGAGTGCATTGGAACGATGGAAGATTTCTCTCTAGACATTGGCTGCAAAGCCAAATTCTGATTTCTTTCCATTTCAGTATCCTCGTCGAGGATAACAATTTTTGGCAGTCTCCTCCTTTTGCTGCTGTGGAGCTCTGTTTGCTGTAATAATTCAGAGAGGAACTGAGGTTCCTGTGCTATTTGTTTCAGGAAGGCAATCAAACTTCCTTGGCGATTTTCCAGAACCTGCAGCCTTTCCTCTAAAGACTGCATCTGGTGCTCAATTCCATGGTGCTGATGCATATGCTTCTCAAGCTCATTCGAAAGCACAACCTTTTCTCGGTTGAGCTTCTCAATCTCCTCTTCAAGCTCCTGTCTTTCAGCTTCAGATAACAAACCTGAGGGGTTGTTCAGTGAATGACTATGCACTGCCTTGCGTCGGTGGATGTTTTTCAGCAGGTGCGGCTGCCCTCGTATGAAATCCTCATTTGCAAACTCCCACTGTTCAGGATCTATCTTTCGAAAACCCTGGTAAGCACACAAGGAACACTTTTGAGTTTCTTCCTAGTATAAACTGAAACACAACATAGTCCAGAGTACTAGAAGATCATCCATAGATACTTATCTTATTCATATCTAGTAATCTAGCAGCAAATTGACACAGGTAAATAAATCAATGGATCATCACCTTCCTTAAGTCAGTGATTTAACTGTTCCATCATTACTCAAAAAGCTTAAACTGTTCGGAAATAAAAACCATTCTATCTTGACCATATAGATGATTATTACCTAACACTTCCATAATGTCAACTTGAGCAAAGCTTCAATAGTACTTGATTTCGATTCAACTACAAGGAATGACAACTAAACCAATTGCTTACGTGCAAATAGCCATCGAACCAGTGAATCCATGGAGAAATAAAGAAGAATTAATATCCTGAATAATTCCCCAATAAAGAGTGGCTAAAGAAAGGGACAATAACTAAGGAAATAGCAACACCATAAAGGATTAATACGAAAGCTCTATTTTATGTAATCGACAAATTGTTTGGCTATGAATCATACTCTTATCATTGCAAAGTAGGTTAATCCAACTGAGACAATTAATCAAACAGAATACAAACTACAACTGAAGAACAATAAGGCTTCACTTGAAAATGAGAGGCTGTTACAAGGATCGTGGCACTTACATAGGTGTTAAGCTGCCTCACAAAGCTGGAGAAATTATTGTGCTTGAAATACTTGGGGAGCAATTCCCTGGCAAACTCCGGCTGGTTCCACACCACGAAGCTCGAACTGGAGGCGCTCCACGAGACCACGGAGTTCGTCGTGGGGTCGTCCACCATGTCATAGGTCTTGAGGAGGAAAGGGGGAGGGGAATTCGAGTTCCCCCGAGCGCCCTCCATTCCAGCGCAAAAATTAGGGTGAAATTCAGGAACGTCAACCGATCCCCTATCGCCTCTTCAAAACGCCGACAAAGGTCTTCTTTTTCCTCGCATCAAGCAAGAAGCGCGTGATATAAACACCGAAAGTAGCGATCTTCGGGCGGATTCGATGAACGCCAAAGAAAGTTCCGGTTGAGGAACGGCGGCGGCGGCGGCGGAGAGTAGGACGGCGAAGAGCGACGAGGAAGAAGATGAAGAGAGATCGCCTCCTTTCCAATCCACGCTGCTCTCTCGTTTTCTGCGGATTTGTGGATAAGCTTTTTGGTTCTCCGCGCAGAGTCAATGGGAAATCATGTACGCTTTGCTCTGCAGTAAGTAGTCAAGCTGTGGAAGGAAGGAAGGAAGGTATTTTTCATACAACTCCTTGGAAAAAAAATATTTTCCTTCTGGTATAAGATAAATGTAAAATTCTATTTGTAAGTCATTATAACGAAACTTCATTCATACATCCTTATAATTATTGAATCATGTCAAATATTACTATTCTAAAATCTAAATAATACAATTTAACATACATCCACATGAAATAGATACAATTATTTAAAAATAATACTGTTCAAAAGAGATCATACATCTCAAAAGATGTCGTTTGTTGAATCTCTTTGAGACAAATAGACCTTCAAAATGGGAGCCAATGCTGATAATTCAATGCTATCTCCATGCTGAATTGAGTACTGAACATGTGAGCCATCAAAATATATCACACCTTCTTGGTTATACCATGCAATCTGCATCAACTGATCCGGTTCTATCGATCCGTGCAACCCTGAACTCTCTACGGGGCCGAGCGAGATCGGCTCCCTCACCATGTACTGAAGCACATTGCTTGAGGTTGGCACACGAAAACCTCCAGCTGAGAGCATCGCGGCTGTCGATCCTGCTGCAGTCGAGACTCTAAGGCCGCTTGATCGGCAGTTAACTAATGGTGAACTCATTTCTGCACCCCTTTTGATTCTGCGGAGCAAGGAATTGAAACGTCGAGAAGTAGGAAAAGCTTGCACTAGAGTTAGTTTGGAATCGTAGGAACATATCGTACCGAAATGAAAATCGAGAAACTGAAGCTGGACAAGGATGTGCAGCCAAGATATCATTCAGTGCATAGGTGGGTAAGCGATGGCCATTTAAGCTTACCGATATCCTTGAGAGCTGGGAAGGAAGTTTGTGGCCCTCAAGAATTTCATCCAGCACCTACAAAGGATAAAAACATAATCTTTAGGGAATCAAATTAGCACAAGTAGCATAATAACAAGGAAGAGATTAAAGAATTGATATGAAGAGTTTAACCTGCTCAAAGTTTCCGGCAGTAGCAGCACAGAGATATCCAGTGCTTCTGGTTGCATCAAATTCATTTCTGAATGCGTTAACCTAAATAAATAGGATGATGATGCCCATACCTCAACAATCAAAAGAAACAATATCGATTGACAAAATTTAATAAATGAAATAATAAACACAATGGGGAGCAAATATATCCATTCAGACAGATGCTAAGCTGACCTCGTCAGCTTGTGTAGGGTCTGAATTCACTCCTAAGACTGGAACAGAGTCATCGAGAAAGTGACTAGCCTGCAAAAGAGTGCCATCCCCACCAACAGTTATCACTAGATCAACATGACGAACCGGTTGAGATAAATTGTTACGAAGTAAAGGTTCCCAATTCACGGACTTGCGCTGCAAAACATCCTTGCAAAAGTTGATTGTCTCCTTGTGCACCCTAATCCTGTCATTGAGATAACTTAAGATCTGCACATCACAGAAGCTAGAGAAGTTAGCAATTGAGAGTAAAATGAAGAGGGACTGACCATAACAAGTATTTGTAGAAATCCATAAAAATGACAATCAACATTTATGTGATTTCAAAGATGATACATAAGTGGGGTGTAAGTCAATTGAAACCCTCTAGTTTTTGATAAAACAAGACCACCTGAATTCACTTATGGAAGAGTTATGACAGCTGAGATACTTGTGCTGCAAGGGATTAGATGACTTGGTGAATGTTTGCGAAAAAAATAAAGCCATGTTGATCTTTTGAACTAATTGTCAACTCAATAAGTTGGCCAATAGACCTTGTGTCGACACAAAATATCAGGAGAATAAATTTCTTATCTTATTGGATACATTATAAAGAAAAGAAAATTTGTAATTCTTTTTTACAGAAACAAAACGTGGGGATGGAAATGAGCCTCAACTTTCGCTAATGCCCTTCGAGGCAATAATTTAAATCTTCTATGTTCTAATGATGAAAACGTAATTGTGGAGCAATAGTTTACCTCCAAGATTGCATTAGGAAAAAGGGAAAAATAAAAGGGAACACAGACATTGTACAGAATCAAGAAGTCAGATGTATGTATAATTGTAGTTGCATCAGAGCAGATAGAACAATCTGCATATTGTTCTAAATGGGGTATATACATACATGTGCATTCATCATCACAAACTCATCGTTCAAGCCGTCAACCATTAACCATATGATAGGATGGTAAAGGTAATTCTTAACCAGCAAGACCAATTCATAATTTTGCATCTGAGAAACAATTTCAATTGTCAAACTGAAATTAGAGTGTAAACTACTGAGTAAGAATGCCAACTATTCCCATAGGATCACAATTAGGTTTAGGGAATTTTCGCGCAGATAAATATGCTTCACAATTAGGTTAAATAAGTGCAATATAAGGGAAATTTCATCTAAAGTCCCTGATAAAGGTATAAATTTTTGTGAAATACTATTCCTGAAATTTACATAAAAATAACGAAAGAATTGTGCAGTTTTGTCACAGATCTACAGTCTTTTAGTAGAGTGGCCAATAACATGAGTTCCAAACATCAAATCAGGAACAAAAAAGGACGAAATCGAAGTGTTTCTCACTGATTAATGCTTGAACAAGCAACGATTTGGTCATACGATGGCCAAATGACAACGAAATCGCAAACCTTTTGGGCGAGGGAGGAAGAGGAAGGCGATTTGGGCGGAACGGGTGGCCTCGTCGGGTAGACATCGAGAGGCTTTAGCAGCAGCAGGACTCGCCGCCTCGCCGACATTGCTCCGTCGAGCACAGCGGATTGAGTGCGACCGCCGCCGCAACTTATGGCGAGAAACACTCCCGCCGCCCTTTTTGCAAAATCGTCCCTCTAATAAGTGAATATTATTGAAAAGCATTCTTCACAAAATCCCCCTCAACTCTCAATATTTTAAATGTGCAAGGACTTATTAATTTTATTTCATAGATTTTATTGAATTGAAATTTCAAAATAATATTTAAATATTATACATTATACACAAAGAATTTGAAAAAATTTATAATGTTAGACTGCCAAGAACCATTTTTATTTTTTTATTTATCTTGCTTGCTGATAGAAAATTTATATGGGCCGATTCGATCACTTTCAAAATTAATCGAATTGTAAAAGTTGAATATCTAGATTACCAAAAAAAATATTTTGAAATGACAATTCGATACTAAAAAGGATGATTAAAATAAAACTAGCTGCAAAATTATGACAAGGATATTTTAAATAAATTTAATGGCATTCATAGGAGTTTTATGACAATGTAATACATTGACTAATTGTGTTTTTGGTGATAATTAAAGGTATAAATCTTGAGCAAGGATCTAAAGAGACCAAGCAATTGCTTTCATCTCAAAATGTGATTGCAGCCCTTCTCAGTTGTTTAACCTTGGAATTACTTAGCAACTACCAACTGAAAGAAGTAGGCACTAATAGAGACTTAATTAGATTATTGACACAGAGACCAATTGTTCATCATTAACAAGAAAGAAAAAAGAGGAAAGGAAATTTTCTGCTTGCTTTTGTACAATCTTTAGCTGAAAAGTATGCAGAGAGAATTGTAGATAGAGCAGAGACTGAAGGTTACACCTTCTTCTCTCTGCTCAACCTTCCTAAACCTCTGCATACCCAAAACAATAAGAATGTATATGTTTTCTATATATTTTGCTTCCTGAGCTATGAATTGGATTGACTAATGCTTCTCAACATGTCATTCCTCAAATGACCATGCAGCTGCTTATCAACTCATCAGAATGGTTTAAGTGGCTTTGCCAAATTCTTTGTAGTTCAGCATGCCCGGTTTCGAGCCATGGCTTCCCTGCCCCGCTGAAATGAATGACTGCAGCAGATTCGAGTTCATCAGGATCAGGCATTCGCCATCCTAGTCCTGTCAGAAGCCATGAGCGTTCGATCGGCAGATTTTGTTTGTTGAATGCTATTAAAGCTGGTGGCAGTGATCCCATCGGCCATAGCGTGAATCCAGACTCACGATTCTGCTCACAAAACAAAGATTTTGTTGAAAGAAATCATCAGAGGTTTTTTGAACTTGTAAGTTCAATGAAGAACACTTGCCAATTTGAGCCAGTGCTGGTAAACCCGAGTGATGTTGTTCTTTCTCCATGCTTGCAGATCAAATATGTTTAGGCCTTGCAACCATGCGCAACTATTGTGCTGTAGCCCAAGTAATGGTGATGAAAGTAGGGAATTTGAGAAATTTAGGTAGTCGGCAAACATCTTCCCGACACAAAGTCCAGTGTTCAGCACTTGGTCCAAGTCCTGTGAACTAACTGCACCCATGACAAGTCCTTGTAGTTCTAAGTGCCAGAGGGGTGTTAAATCTCTCTGAACCACCACATCATCGTCCAGAAAAATCAACTTCTTTAATTTTGGAAAGAGCTGTCACATAAAACCACTAATTATCACTTCAAACTTCACAATCTCTCCTTTTATAGTTATGTAATTTGATATGTGGCTTACCTCAGGAAGATGTATCCTCATATAGTTCAAGAGTGAAAACACATTTGGTCTGAGAGCTAAAAGTCTTCTGTATTCTTTATCTGATCCCCTGTAGTAGCGATAAGTGGATGAGCTCTGACGGAGTTCCTTTACAGTGTTCATGATCACAGCATTTGCATCAGGAGGAAAGTCAAACTGGTGAAGTCCCCTTACCTCCACAACTGCAGGAAGGAAAGAGTGGAGAGCAAACCAGGCATGCATTGAGTTACAAGTTTTCTTATCAGTGACAATGTGGAACACTAGTTTCTCAGGATCAGCACAACTAGATATGGTGGATGAGACCACGACAGCAGCAGCAACTACATTGTCAGTTATGAGTGCAATGTGGTGATAAGAGTTGTTTGTCAACCGTGAGGCGTATTCAGGTGGTGGCAGAGAAGATCGAGCAGCAGCATTTATAAGGTACAGCTGTGCCAACCTCAATGTAAGGCAATGGATGCTCTTTGGAAGCCCAACTGAAGCTAAGTGCCGGAAGATTACCGCTTGAAGCCTCGCAGACTGAACTTTCTGGTCCATCTTCAGTAGCTGATCAAATACCATCAAACAAATAGGTTTGAATTTGATGATGGCATGAAGGCAAATAACCATGAAATCTAGTCGATTTGTGTAAGATAGGAAGTGAGCAATTCTTTAGCTCCATTACTAAATTACCAAAAATCTATGATAACAGAAAAATAAAGGATCAACTGCATAACTAATCCCTCAGTGATCGCTGAAGTTCCATTTCCATATCAACTTTTGTACTAAATTTACGCATCCTATCAGTTCCTAACTTTGTATTTGCCGCATTGTAGTAATACTATCTTTTATTTCCATTAATTCGTAAAAAACTATAACAAATATCAAAGCAGGAAATGGTATACTTATAACCAAATAGAATGCAAGTTAGTATATATATAAAAAAAGAAATCATATATCTTGGATATAGTAATAAAGTTATAAACAAGAAAATCAACAAAAACTAACTAATTCCATTCTTAAAGAAGAAAACCCAATGATTATGCCTTCAATCGAGTAATGCTGAGTTGTGGCAAAGTCATGCATGCATCTAAGTATTAAGTAGCCAATTGATTCCCCCTCTCTTCTTTCTTAATTGGCAAAGCAAGAGCCTTCTAACTTTCACGATAAAGCAAAGGAAAGATCACTAGCATTAGTGTATGACCATGTTGAGGAAAGTGGGGAAAACAGATTATCGAGTTTGAACCAAGAACAACCTTCTTATCGAGCACAACTTATGACATTGTTGTCTTCAAAATTTAGTAAAAATGATAATCTAATAAATCAAATATATTATTTTCCTATTTTAACACAGTATAAAAAATTTAAAATTTTAAAAATTTACAAGCATAATTATATTTGCAAATGTATATATATAATTGAGATTTAAATAAATAAATTTATTCATAAATTGTTCACAAACTTTGTTCATGAGCGATAATGAATAGTTCTGATTAGCCTTCGAGCATTTGATTTTGTTTATTTAATTTATTTTATACTACTGAACTAACATAAAGGAACTCTTATCAAGCTAGTAGTGAGCTTGTTCATAGATAGTGTTTGCTTACGGTCCTAGTTGGAATCAGTCTATGTTGAACACTCATATAACAATTACCATAAAAATTCCTCAGAATTGGCAGCTTAAGAATCATCGAGTGTTTTCTTATAGGTCAAGGATAATCGACAAAGATAGCATACTGAGTTTTATTTGTTGATTTGCTCAATAGATACAATTCTACTATATATAGTACTGATGTACAGTGTAACACACCATTGACGAGTTCATGATTAATTGGAGATTGGACCAACCAGCATCTTGTGGTGCATATCAGTGGGAAGTGCAAGTCCACATGGCTAGCAACATTCCACATGCAAAAAGATCATTGACCAAACAAATTGCAATAATTTAGCTGGGACAAGATGTGACACACTTCTGTTTTACACCTAAATTCCAAGAGAAACATATAGAAATGGAAAAACCTTTGTTTTTCTATGGATCGGATACAGCGTAGTCCTTTATTCTTAGGCACTAAGTCAGTGTCACTATTCTAGTTCCCTCAATCAGTTTGAGAAAGCTATGATGTGAAGAGGAACTACATTATTGTAAGATGCACTTCGTAAGTTCACAGATTCTACCTGGAATGAAGCTCAAATTTGTTACGCCAAGGTAGAGATGGGAAGGGGGGCTCAAAGTTCACACTACCGGGAATCTTAGTCCTATTGCTACTTCAGTTTATATTTTTTAGGGAAAAATTCAAGTCATTAAAAATAAAAAGGGGAAATAAATATTTATTACATTATTCACTTCTAATAAATTTATATGTGCAAAAAAGTAAATTCAACGTATTTATTTTATTTATCGTTTCAACTTTTAATGTCATATACAGGTTCCTAAGCGGGAACAACTTGGGGACAATTCTTGGCAGTTTCTATTGTATCTTTTCTTGGATAAACAATTAGTCTGTGACATCTGCATTTATTTTCCAGAAGTCCAAAACTATCATATTCAGCAAGTAACACTCAAGTAGGAGGACAAATTTACGTACCATGGCCTTGGTCTTCAACAAGAATGACCTCAGGTCAAGGTGTTGATCGGAAGAAGGAGAACTCATTTCAGATATCAGATCCTCCACAGAGTCCGGTGCAGTAGTCACCAACTTGGGATCTAACTCTTGCCCCTCTTTTTCCAAATAAACTCTCCTTAATTCCTTACCAAAATCCTGAAACAATATCAGCCATCTCAAAAGGGTTGCTTATTTCAAAGCAATAAGATTAAGGGAGGAAAAAAAGGAAATACTTTTTATCTGGTTCAACAAATTTCCTACATATAATTTCATCTGTTATATCCTTTTCGCAACATGACGGACAACTGGTAAAAGACAATACGTAGATAAATCCGTCAACATAAAGTAGCAACAGGATTTCACATGGAAAGTGGATTACTGTGAAAGTTCTTCAACTGACAATGTGGACACTACAATCACGGGACAGGATAGAGAAACAGAAGAAAAGTAGGAAGGAACTGTGATCAGAGAGCACATTCATTCTGAAATTCTACATCCATCTTACATCATCATCACACCGTAAAACCCTGCATTAAAGAATTACATAAAACAAAAACCTAGACACAAAAGTAAAAAAAAAAATTGTTCTTTTCTTTTTGTTCTCAAACTTTGTGTCGCATCGGAAACCGCGTGATAGAAGCAGAGCTGGATTCCAATAGATCCAAAGAAATTCACATGATCAGTTTGAAATTACGACAATTTGTTCCAAACCAGACAAAACCTGAATGGGATGCAGTTAACATCGATTTGATTAATCTGCCAAACGCCGCCTCACGTGTAACGGTGCGGGCAAGCACAGCCGATTGGAGTAGAGTAACTAGAAACAGATGTGGAAAAAGGAGAGTAAGCGCAGAAATCACACACCTGAGGCGGATCGAGTAACAATCGAGGCCCAATCCTCCACCCAAAGCAACCTGAATCCATTTACTCCTCACGGTCAATGTTTAGAGCACCCTAATTACCTGCCAGTGAAAGAACGAGAGAGAGGAGGAAAATTACTGATAGAAGAAGCGGCGCGGGCATCGAGCGCGAGGAAGGCGGCGCGGATGAAGACGAAGGGGAGGAAGAGGGCAGCGAGGAGGACGGCGGGGACAGTCAATCGGTGATGGATCCACCGAGCCAGCGGCGGTTTGACGAGATTCATGATTGGTCACCCACGTCGGCAAGCGGCGAGCACTGCATGAGCGTTCCCTGGCCCTCTGCCTGTCTCACAGCCGGAGGAAGCCAAAGGGGCGGCTACCAGTCGTCCTCCGAGCGGTTGTTCTCTGCGGCATTGGGTCGAGCACCTCGAGATCTACCTAGAGAGGGAAGAAGAAGAAGAAGAAGTAGAGTGGAGCGGGAGAAGAAGGGGGGAAAGAACAGCAGGCTAGCGTTTGAGCTCGAAGCCGCACGACAAAGCTTATGCGACGCACGCGCGCACGCAGGCACGCATACGAGAAAGGGAGGGAGGGCTGATTTCTCATTTTGCCCCTCGTAAGTTTTGGAAATATATAGGACCGCACCGCCGACACAGGTTTTCGCGTATCCAATTTCTTCGCAATCTTCTAGTAAACCCCTAGCATTTCTAGTAATGTGATAATGTAAATCTTTTAATTTTACAAGGGCATGATTTGATCAATCAATAATAGTAAGGGCGTGTTTGGTAACTTGGCCAATTAGCTTTCATAATACGAAGAAATTAGGTGATGTATCATTAAATGTATTTTTCTTAAGAAAAAAAATATTATAATATTTTTATTATTTTCAGATAGATTTTGTAGGTGATGTATCGTTTTCAAAATTCATTCTCTAACAATATATTATTTTTTTAGATGGAATATTAGTTAGAATGTCAAACTCAATACTTGTGTGGCATCAACTAAAAAAGTTATTCATCAGGACAAAGTTCTTGTACTTAAGTTTGTATTTTTTTTAATCATGTTTTCAATTTTTACAAACTAATTAATTTTAAAGTGGACGATTCAATTTCACATTTCACTCGTCAAGTAAATTCAAAAAATATGATGGCTCTTTGCATGATAACTCACATCATAGTGTGTCCTGTTTGAAAATTGAATTTTAATTGTTTGAAAATTACATCTTGCCTTCTATCAAGGACAAAATAATGACTTTTGTCCTTGATTATAAATCAAAACATCAATTATGAGAAACATAAATTTTATGGTAAAGTCGAGCAATATTCTTTTCTGTCGTGATCAAATGTAATTTTTTTATTTACCTTCTCATGAATAGTTGTGGTGCCAACATATGAGGTCGTTGGGATGATGAATTTCACCTTTTACAAAAAAAAACATAAATTCTAGTTATAATTTGCCTGAAATTAAGCACTTAATAGTAAATAATTATCATCGTGCCTAACAATAAAAATTGAGAACTATATATCTATTATATTATGATTCATATGCAATTTCTCAAGAGTATTTACTTGCTTAAGATCGTAAATGAAACAAATATTTATGAATAAATTGAGTATTTAATTTGATAAAAATATATTTATATTCGTTTAATACATAAGGTCAATTAAATAAATAAATTTAAAAATATTAAATTAAATAAATAAATTTGAATATATTTATGTTCAGTTCATTAATATTTATAAATATAAATTATAAACTGTTTATAGATAATATTCGCAAACAAAATTTATGAATTATGTTCATTAATAAAACTCTTATCAATATAGGTAAATAAATAAAAAAAATTTAAAATAAATAAAAAATTATAAAAATTTTAAATAATCAAATAAATTTAAATTGAAGGTTCGATAATATATAGACAAATCAAATTCAAGTCAAATTTGAATTAAACTCAAATTTATATTAAAAATAAAATTAAATTTGAACAATCATTTTAATAGTTTCGTTAATTTTAGGTTCGAATTGGTTTAACCCTAAACCATAAAACTTGACTTGTTTCAAGCCCTATACTTGTTGAACCCTCTAAACTATCAGTAACTTCAAACTAGTTGTTTGTTTTATTGTTGTGTCTCTTCCAAGGCTTATGGCTGGCTACCCCGCGAATAGCTTCCACTTGAATATCGATTGTGTTTCAGAAGGAAAAGTGTTAGAACCCCACTTGAATGACGATTCTTTTAGTCATGGCGAAGCCAAAAAAGTTTCATAGAACCTTCACAAATCGATGAGCAGTTATCGAATAAGCTTGTCATTTGATGAACAAACAGAGAGCTCAGAGTTCTACTTCCATTTCTTTTACTACAACCGAAGAAACAACGAGTAAAAATGAAGCTGAGTACTCGTTGATGAAGAAATCAGTTCATCCAATTGAACTGGTAAAAAAAACTACAAGCAAATTTCCCAATCTTTAACCCATAAACAATAGATTTAGATGTTTTTCTTTCTTTTTCCTTCTGTAACAAACAATGTAAAATAAACCAAAAAAAGAAGCTTAAAACAGTGATAGATTAAGAAAACTGTCAATCCAATCAATGCAACAAGGCAACTGAGTCAACTTGCCTCAAACCTTTTAATAAATGCCCAGTTTGACTTGTTCCATGAAACTTCCATAAAGCGATCACATCAGAATCCATTCCTGTGCTGCACAGGAGCAAGAACAGCGTCTGATTAAAGAGGAGGAGACTCTCCTCCTTTCCTCTGTTTATTTTGTTCTTAAAAATTGGATTTTTAATGGAGAAAGAGATCCGATCTCCGAATTCCTCTTCCTCCAGTAGCAGCAGCAGCAGCAATGGAATGGCGGCGTCGCCGGCGCCGCTGGTCACTCCGAAATCGACGCCGAGGTCAGCCGACGCTGCGAATCCCTACCCTACCACGTTCATCCAGGCCGACGCAGGCTCCTTCAAGCAGGTCGTCCAGATGCTGACCGGCTCCTCCGACGCCGCCGCCAAGCAGCCGCCGGTGCCGCGGCCCGCCAAGAACGGGATCTCGTCGGCCGTGAAGGCCACCGGGCCCAAGAAGCCGGCTTTCAAGCTCTACGAGCGCCGCGGCAGCCTCAAGAACCTGAAGATGATAAGCCCTATGATCCCCAGCTGCTGGAACCGTGATTCCCCCCTCGGCGGCTCCGCCGCGTCGTCTCCGCGGAGGCAGACGCCGGAGATCCTCTCGCCCAGCGTGCTCGACCTGCCCTCTTTGACCCTCAGCCCCGTCACTCCCTCGAACACGGATCCCTTCCACCGCTCGCTGCCGCCCAATCCGCCTCCGGCGTCGGCGATGTCGGCCGAGGAGAGGGCGATCGCCGAGAAGGGATTCTACCTTCACCCTTCGCCGCGGACCACGCCCCGGGACGCGGAACCGCCGATGCTGCTGCCGCTTTTCCCGGTGACTTCCCCGCGAGCGCCTTCCGCCTCCGTAGCCGGCTCTTCTTCCTAGAGATGAGATGCCCGTTTCCTTGGTAATTCAATTTGTACAATTTGAGCTCCTCTCCATTGAATTATGCAATTCGAGCTCTGACCTTCATCCATCACGAATGATATCTGCACTGTCTTCTCTCATCAAAATCTCGTTTTTATCGATCGAAAAATCTATTGTTCATCTGTATGAATTAATTCCGGTGCATCTTGAAATCATAGTTTAAGCAATAAACAACTCTCAAATTGTGATTTCCATCCTGTTTCTGCTTTCTGAATTATGCAAGCTCAAAGTGGAGAATAACACACTAAGATTGCAAAGTAAAAGATTTCTGCTTCAGCGCAGAATTGCAGACGCCGTGAACAATTTAGTGAAGGAAGAGAAGCAGCGTGTCCCCCACTTTGGACAAATTGCCGACAGCTCTAAGATTCCCTTCTCATTCACCATACAGGTTTTGACTTCGGAGTGAACGCAAGATTTCAGTAATCAGAAATACTTCTGTAGAGATTGATGATGCCTTGTACCTGAGTAGCTTTACCATGTTCTGTTACATTGCTTCAGCTGAGTTCATCTGAATTAGCTTGGAACTTAGAAGAGTTTTGACGAGCTTTGACTGTTCTTTCAGCTGAAATTGACTTTGCTGGTCTTCTGAAATTGCCAAAGCAGATAGATCAGATCGAAGTTAAGAACATATATAATGCTGTTATCCTCCATGATTGGAGATGAACTCATACAAACTAACCAGGAGAATTTTTGGCTGAAGTTATAAGCAATGATGATAGAAATGGGTTGACTTTTGAAGCAAAATCTTACCTAGGGATTTCATGGATTTTCAGAGTTCATCCTAAAGCCATCCTTGCTCTCCCCTCTCCTCTCTCAAAGTTATATTGACTTTATATTGTATTGTATTAGCTTAGTCATAAAAAAAATGATAAATCTCAGTTAGCTCCATTGATTATTTCTGGGGTGATCGGTCCGATCCCATAAAAATTTCCCACTAGCCATCAGGGTAAATCGAGAAGTGCACGCAGCAGCAACCAGCTCCAGGGACGTATTATGTTAGTCATGGATTATATCATTAGTTTAATTACATGGTGTAAGAGTAATTAAACAGTAATTAATATTAAATTAACATGGCAATTAAAATTATTTGTGTCAATTGGGCATGTCACTTTTGGGTGCACCCCTGTATCCAATAACAAACGAGGTAAGCCATTGGGTTGGGTAGTCCTTATCGTTCGGCCCAACGGTTTTAATAGGATTTAGGGCTCGCGGCGACTGAGGAAATCAGTCGAACTCGCGCACGCACATCGCGAGATGGCGAGAGCTTTCGGCGCTGTCCTCTACAGGGTCTCTCTCACGCGTGTCCTGCCGTCTCTCCGGCGCCAGCCGACGCTTGAGAGTATGGATACTTCGCTGCTCGACTCCCCCTTTGCGCTTTCCCGTAGTGACTTGAACAATCGAATGGTTTGCTTCTTCTTTCTTAGGGGTTGGGTTACTGGGCGCGAAGCTGCCGACCATGCCTTCCAGTGGGGATCGTAATTTCCAGGGCGTGAGGCGGATATGGACTTCTCGCCCTGTTTGCATGGGCAGGCGTTCTTGCAAGATCGCTGGAAGAAAGGTGCAAAGTTAATTGTGCTACTCACTTTTAATTATTTTTATGTAACTTAATGCCTTAGTGAAAGCGGATAAGAGTTAGCTTAATGTCAATATTGTAATGTTCTACGTCGTGAGAAAGTAAGAATTACATTCAAGTTAAACTGGAATGAAAGATAACAGAGGGTGGAGGGACAAAAGAATTAAAAAAAAAAAGAATGTTGAAGATGTTATCACCTAATTTCAGTTGCCTTCAGTTGGTTCTGTACGTCAGTTTTGATCCTATGTCGTATAAAAAGATCACATGTGCTTTGAGACTTCAATTGGTTTATTGATTTACAAATTTGGTGCATAACCATCCAAGTTTATATATGTTTGCTCCATCGTTCTTATCTCTAGTTGCAGAATAGTTTAGGTCAACCGCCTTTCTGTAATTCATGTGTTGTTCGAACTTGGGTGCAACATAAAAGTATCTGGCTCATATATGAATGGATATAGGTGTCCGATGCTTTATTTTCTAAAAGTTTTTATAAATGGTCGATGGAGGTGTCAAATCAAAAAAAGACATAATAGTGATCGGCTCATTAATAGAGTCATTTTGATAATGCTTATAAACTCCAGAGGAAATAACAGTCTTTTTCTGTGTTATTTATTTATTTTTAATCCATTACCTTTCCTGTAGATCAATTTCATGCTTCTTCATTGTTGAAGGGCTGCTGTATTATTCTTACTCCATTTTTCTGACAACTACTTGCATGTAAAATACTCAATTTTTTTTTCATCAGTGTTGAAAAAATAGTAATTTTCAAAATTCATGTGGTATTTTTACAGGATGCACAGAATTTGAAGAAAATGAAACGGAATAGCAAAATTGGAAAAGAAATTGTTGCAGCGTAAGTTAAAAGGTCCTTGATTTTTTTTAAGCTGCTTCTGAGTTATGATATATTGGTTGTTTTGTAATTATAGGATCTAGTCAACTTCTGTGTGTTCTAATGGTATGTTCTTCGAAAACCATCAGTAGTTATTATTGTATTGGAAGCTTCAATAATTAATTGAAACTTAATGAAGTACTTCTTTAGTTATAGTATTGCACTGTGGTGTTATTACTGAATCTTTTACGTGCATCTGCTCTGTAGTTAAGTTCTGCCCCAGGTTTGTATATGCCAGAATACTTGTTATACATGGATTTATCTGATATATAATTAGTATATCCAACCATATTGAATGCATTAGTTTTCTCGTGTCTCTTAAACCATCAGTGTCTCAATTACATTTAAAACAAAGAAAAAGGAAGATAACTTTGTGAAAACATATCTACAACTAGACTTAGTTAGGGTTCTATCTAGGAAAAGACTACCAATGGGGTTGGAACCTTTGGGCACATCATAGAGTGGTGATTGTCTTGGACCTCATATTCCACCACAGATTATGTTAGAGTTGATGTTTTCTGCTGGCAATAAGTGTGAAACCTTGAGCAAGAACTGTAGTGATACCTCTGTATATCCCCAAATCGTGAGTAGGAGAATTGGTTTAGTATAAGCTGGGCAATCAACTTGAAGTCTAATATTTTAGGCTGGATACTTGATAAAGTAATAGCCTGACATTTATTTGTGGCAAGATCCTTGTTAATTACGATCAAAACTTGTTTTATGCCTATCTCATCAATAATTGTGAAGAATGTTTAGATATTGTGGTGCATTCTTCATTTTATAACATTTTGTGTTTTCTTACTGATGATCTGTCTCCAAAATTGCAAATTGTACTTGTCAAAAAAAAAAAAAAACTTTGGTGTTAACTTCCTGCTATATTGATTGCATCAAAAATAAAGTATACAAAAAGGAGGTCCAAATCCTACTTCCAATACAGTTTTAGCTGCTGTACTAGAGAAAGCTAGAGAGCTTGAAGTGCCCAAGGAAATTGTGGAGCGCAACATAAAAAAGGCATCTGAAAAGGGACAAGAAGCATATATCGAAAAGTTTTATGAGGTAACTAATTTGTCATTCTAAATTAATTTTTATCATTAATTAAGAGTTAAAATGAATCAGGTCTATGGTTTTGGCGGGGTTGGTATGGTTGTTGAGGTTCTAACAGATAAAGTTACAAGATCGGTAGCTGCTGTTAGAGGAGTGGTAAAGGATTGTGGAGCAAAACTTGCTGATCCAGGATCTATCTTATTCAAATTCAGGCGAGCACAGGTGATAAACATAAAAGCCAACACTGCTGACAAAGATCAGCTACTTACTATTGCATTGGATGCGGGTGCTGAAGACGTTATAGAACCAACAGAGTATGAAGATGACTCAGAAGAAGATCGACCTGACAGGTACTTCCAACCAAACAATGACAGATCAACTTTTGCTCTTTGGTGTCATTTTATTTGGTGATATTCACCTGCTAGTCTAGACAAATCATGATCCAATTCGATGGAACAAAATCAAGCAAAGATGTGTCGTATATTCAAAAGATAGCAATTCAAGTTGAATGCACTATTTTTCAGTGCAGTAGACCTGAATTTCTTAATAGAATGCTTGCATAGTAGTTACTATCTTGTATTTCCTAAAATATATCACTGGCAAATCATTTGCAGCTACTACAAGATTGTTACTTCTTCAGAAAACTACTCCTCTATATTATCAAAGCTACGAGATGAGGGTGTAGACTTTGAACCAGATAATGGTTTTGAACTACTGCCATTTAACCCCATTGAGGTACATAGTTCGAAGTAGTTAACCTTGTGTTTGAAACATATGCTAAAATCCACCAATCTACTCTTGCATCTTAAAGTATCATATACCCTCAAGCCGTGCATCCTAATTAATCATCAAGTTTAGTTTCCTCCATGAGCTCATTGCTGTTTGTTTCTGATTTTATGCTCTAGGTTGATGATGAAGCAATGGATTTAAACAAGGACCTCATCTCTAAGTTACTTGAACTTGATGATGTTGATGCTGTGTTCTCAGATCAGAAGTGATCACGGTGATTTCGCCCTCACATGTGGATTATATTCTGTCATATTTGTTATTCTTATGTTTATCGTGTAGGCAGGATTACAAAAATTAACACTTTCTGATAAATAATTTTCATAAAACTCGCTACCCTCCCAGATTCTGTTCGCAATCAACAAGAAGTCCAGTTCTTCCAGACTTGAGTTCTTCAGCCTCAGGAAAGGGATTTTTTCTTTCCTGCTCGATGTACCAAATATACTTATTTGTATTTGCAACATTTCATTCATTTTATCAATGAAGTGAGTAAATTCCATTCCTCGATACAGATTTGTGGTAACCTCAAAAGAGCTAAGTTTCTTTGCACTGACTTGATGATTTGCCTCCCAACACTAGTGACCAAATATAATTTATTGAAATTTTCACAAGAGGTTATTTTATTTGTATCGTAAAGTGTTTGTGTGAATAATTGATTTTGAAAAAAAAAAATGGAATCAAATATAAATATAATGTGTTTTTTAATAAAAATAATAACGTCGCCAACAGCTAGTGTACCGCCCTAATAAATGGGCTTGGTTTGGGCCTGGCCCATAAGTTGAAAATTGGACTCTATAAAGAAAGAAGACACTTCTTATCCCTTCGCGGTCCTCCGTAGTCCCTCGGTCGTCCCGTCCCCGGAACCCTAACTCCTCTTACCCTTCTACTGTCCTCGGTACACCCCGCCGGAGCATCTTCCTGGCCCCGGTTGTCTTATAGGCTTCCTATTTCAGCTTCCCTACCTGACTATCCAGGCCAAAACGCCGCCTTTTGAGCTTGTATATCCGCTTGGGTGTTCAGATTCCTTCTCCTGGCTTCGTTGAATTTCGATTTGGTTGGAGAAGGAAACGGGGCGGCGCGGATCAGTGCCAGGGTGCAGTGTCGCTGACCAGCGAGATGGCGGGCATCGGTATGGCTGGATCTCTAGTTATAGACATAGTATTCTAGATGTCTATTCCGATAAAAGGAAATGCAATGCTACTTGAAGTTTTTATTCATCTGAGTTTGAATATGGAGAAAACCTTGAATCCGTTTCTGGATGTTTTTATGCATATAATTTATATGAAATCTTTTTTGATCGTTAATATGGGAAAATTTTGTTTTTTTTTCAGTGTCAAGATTGTTTTTTTCTTCCCATTATTATTATTTTATATCGCAAAACGCCCTTACCTTGATTACTGTAGTCCTAAACTTGCTCGCTTGAAATAAATTAGTCTGGAAGACTTTTGGGATCTAATATGGTTATGATATATGACTTTGGAGTAAACCTAGTCTTGAGCTTGGTAAGTGATCCAATGGCAAAGGGTTCCTGATAATGGGGGACTTTCCATGTGTCTTGTATGTTTGTGGCTAAGGATGATTCTAGTCTGACTTGGGTATGGGCCTTGATGAGAAATTCAAATCACTAATGGAGGAGCTTGACACTTGAGTAGGGATGGGCAAGGATGGAAACAAGGTGGAGTAGGCAGGTTAGGGTTGAGACTTAAGTTAGGGCAAGGTGAGTTATGGTACAAAACTTTCTTTCCAGCCCTGCTCCATTGAGTTGGCAGAAGGGTTTGCAAACTACCAATGTTCAAAGTAAATTTACAATTTCATCGCAGTGGCTTCTGCCAAGTTGGTTTCTATGTTTGTCATCCTCTTAATTGATTGTAAGATAATGTAATGGTTGTATTTTAGCTATTTATCAATTTAATTCACCTTGGTATTTCTTCTCTCTTCATCCTTGTATTCTCTCATCTGCTCTTCCTCCCTAATTCTGTGTCCATGCAGAGGAGGTTGAGCATAAACTCCTTGCCTGATCTTTCACATGTTTATGTGGAACAAGGCAAGATGGTCCAGGCCTGATTGCGGTTGGTCGGTGAGGATTCACATTGGGACATCAACTGACATTCCTGAATGCAATCTCAGTTTAGAGTGTGGACTAATTTAGAATATTTGTAAGGTATCAATGAGTCTACTACCATTAAGTTAGCTTTTGCATTTTTGGCTTATTATTTAAGTGGGTATATTTTCTTATAGATCTACATTATTATAATTTCTTCCAACTTTTCTATAAGATCAATGTAGAATGTGACTGATGAAGACAAATTCTCAACCTTTGAGAAATTAGAAAATGAAGAGCAATTGCACTTGTATTTCTTGTAGCTTTTGCCTAGTAGCCTTGTCATCCTAAACCTTTGTTCTCATAATAAATTTTATTGTCTTAATCAAGAAATGAGAATTATATTCTTCACATGCCAGTGTTCTCACCGTTATTCAATTAGTTTACCATTTCTTTGCATTTCTCTTGTGCTTCCTGACTGATTTTAACTGGTTTGCTTGTTTCCAGATATGTCTTACGTGCAAAATTATACTATCTTGTATATATCTTGTTTTCATTTTAGCAATTATAATCCATGCATCCAAATAGATATGTTACAGGGTATTCCCTCTTGTCCTTATTTTTAATTGTGATTTGAGTAGTACAAATAGGAGCTGATGCTTAATCTTGTCTGAGGAACCTTCCTGTTTGACTCCAAACTTTCTGCTTATACTTGAAATTTAAAATTTAGCTGAGGTTACTTTATCATATTGAACTGTTATCCTCAATCCCTAATTTTAGATAAAGAAAAATTGCTCAAAGCAATTTAGTTCTTAGACACAAAAACAATCATACAAGTGACAATTTATTTTTGTTCCAACTTTTGTTGCCTTATATTTTCCACTCTAATAGATTCAACTACTTGGAACATGTCCATGTCATCACAATCTATTTTCCCCTCATTTTCTCATCTACTGGAATTTTATCTAATTGCTCTCGATTATTAGTAAGTTTTATGTTGTAGTTTCAATAACTCCACACATCCATCAATTATTTTCATTTTGCTACATCAACTTTTTGCATGTATTATTTCCCAACAACCTAACATTATAGTTTCTATTCTTTCTACATACACTTAACCATTGTGATCAGTAAAGCACCAATGACTATTCTCAATTGCCTTTACCGGTATTTGTTATTGTATCCTTGTTATGAACTGGCTAAGAAATACTTGCAGGTTATATGCCCCATCAAGGGAAGTGCTTACCACTTCCAGGGGTATCCAGAGGAGCTATTGTGTTATCATATTCATGTAATAGAGGCCAGAAGTTGTTCTGTGGTATCAAAAATGTCAATCTACATAAAACAAGGATATCCCTCATGTGCAATGCGGGTCCTAATAACTTCAAGAGGAATCCTGATTTTTCTAGACGACAGAGAGGGTCTTCCCGGGGCGGCAAGAGCAAGCGATACCAAGAGCCTGAGCAGCCAGATAACATGGAAGAGATGGATTATGTTTCTTCTAAAAACGGCTCACTACTTTCTCTGACTGGCAACATCAGGCACCAGGCTACTCCTCTTCCAGGGCAAAGAGAGAAGGAAATTGTGGAGCTGTTTAGAAAGGTCCAAGCACAACTGCGAGAGCGGGCTTTGATCAAGGAAGGGAAGAAGATTGAAGCCGCACAGCAAGGACAAAATGAGCGAGGAACTGTAGATTCACTTTTGAAATTGCTGAGAAAGCATTCAGTGAATCAGAAGAAGAAGAGTACTCCGGAAGTTGACTTTGTTGCTGACCAACTAGAGAAAAATAGCACAACACTGGACGACGAGCAGAACTTGAATCCTTTTGCCACCGATGATATCGACTCAGAGTCATCTGAGGACTCAACTCCTCTGGTTCCCACTAGGCCTGCTTCATTGTTTAGGCGAAAATCTCCCGTTCCTAGAGTTAAGTTCCAACCTGTGTTCTCAGCAGAAGAGGAGGCTAAATCTCCTCCTCCAAAATCCCAGGGGAGAAGCAAGAAGATTGGTAATACTGGATCTGAGCTTCTGAAGAAGGCAGAGCTCCTCACGCTCGATGATCTAGATGAAGAATCAGAATCATCAGATAACCAGGTTGAAACATCTGATTCTAACAGTACTGCCGAAAAGATCAAGGAATCATCAGCTGCTACAGAGGCCTCTGCTGATCTAGGTTCACTAAAAGTTGCAGAATTGAGGGACCTTGCTAAAGCTCGAGGTGTCAAAGGCTATTCAAAGCTCAAAAAAGGAGAACTAATTGAACTACTGGGGGCTTGATGGGGCCTAATGAACAGGTCAGCGGTGTCGTTTCTATTTCACCCTTTTTGTGTTTGTTTCCCGAATACTCATGTTTGTGGATGACTATTTTTGTTTCCAACTTCTTTTCTTTCTTGACCTAAAGATCACGTTGAATTGAATATGAAAATTTTCCCCATTCAGCACTCTAGTGATAAGGTTAAACCCGCCTTCTAACACTGCCCCATTACATGGATTCAAACCCTTTGCCTTTGGCCAGAATCTCCCAACCTAGCTCATTGCTGCATGACCAACTGCTTATGGTCTGTGGTATCATACTATAATGGGAGTTAATTGTTTAACTTTTTTATCATTAATTATAAAAATTCTGATTCACTGAAAAGAAAGATAATTAGCTTTTAACACTGAATTATGCACAAATATGCTTTAGAAAAATGATGCTGCTTGCAGAGCCGTGTGTCAAAGAAACAAAAGACCTTGAAGCAAAGAATCCAGTGTCACAATGAGTCGAACGGTTGGTCCTCAAAAGTTTCTTATGTCTAAGAAACAACTACTTCACTATCACAAACTGATGAATTGATTCAAGACACAAAATATTCTGCGCAGCCATAAATTAAAAAAAAAAAAACAGAAGGACCACCACATGCTAAATTCGACAACAAGACGAATAAGAAAATGCCTACATAATAGTGTATGAAGTATTCAAGGAATCGAGTGCATAATCCAAACGTTGACCAAGTCCAGAATTAGATACGCACTGGTACGTGTCTACTCATGTCTGCCAAAGTAATGCAATGTTTGCTAGTGACTACGATCGACAAACCAAACGGATAGTCTTAGATCAAGAAGCATTTGCCAATCGGATTCGATTAGAAAACAAAATTCTCAAAATGACTTGAAAACACGGGCTTAAAGAGGGAGAGGAGAGGACTTACGTCTCTATCGTTTGCTTGTCTGGGAAAGCGTGCGGCTGCTACACAAAAAATAGGAGCACGTCTCGACGCCATTTGTCCAGGTTCATTTGCTTGGTCCCCCTGACCTTTTCCATCCATGGCATGCCTGCTGCTGCACACTTCTTAAGCGCCACTTGTATCACTGCAGCAGGAGCAACACGAAAGGAAGGAAAGAGAAGTCGCAAGCTCGTAAGAAAACGAATCAAAACTCGTCGTTTTTTGAAATATTTTTACTCCTGGATTTAACTCTTTTTCATCCTGATTCCTCCTCCAAACTTTGATTTTGAGGTCTTCGAGTGGCAGTGCTTTGGTGCAGGGGGTTGGAAGGAAGACAACTCTACTGCAGGTAGTTTGAGTAAACTCCTTGTTCTTGTTGTTTAAAATAGGAAGGTTTTGTGGTCAAGCTAATGGCTCTCGTGCGGGCAGAGTAATCAATTGGTCTGTGGAATTTTTCTTCGTCAAAATACTGGTTTTGACGCTTTCTGCCAGCTTGAACGTTGAAAGAGTAAGGTGGTAGCTGTTTGTTTGCAGTTGAAACATTAGCTCGTCTCGTCCTCGAAGAGAAAAGGTCATGGAAAGAGAAGACTTTAAGAGAGAGGAGGATGGAAATCCTCGGCTGCTAGATTTGATTCCGAATGAAAGAGTGGTGCAGGATGGAGCAGGAGGAGGAAGAAGAACAGTTGGGCGTTTAGATGCCTCAGAAGAGAAGAAGTTAGAACTGAGGCTTGGACTACCTGGAGGTGACCTAGAAGAAGAAGAAGAAGAAGAAGAAGAGCTCTCTATTTTATGTCTTGGTTTCATCTCCAAGGCTTCAAAGACCTCCTCCATTAGAGGAGTCTGTGAAGCAGCCGGGTCTAAAAATGAAGGTATTTCTAGTACCAAAAAGGTGTTTTCTCCATCAAGTTTTCTTCTATATCATCCCCTTGAATTCTGTTCTTAGGGTTTCAGCATCAAGAAACTGAAATTTTGGAGTTGCAGAGCAGAGTTGGGAGTGCAAAGGAACGGCCACACAAGACAACCTGGGCTACTGGGGGATTCGAACAACAGCAAAGCCTTGAGAAGGAGAAAGCAGATGGAGCTGAACCCAGCACTAGCTCCCAAACTCGCCTATATGCCATGCCATCGTGGGTGCCATTAAGTGTAGCCTATGCCATCTCTTCCATGGTGTCTTTAGTTATTGTCTTTTTCCCATTCGATCTTTGATAGTACCTTTCTTTTTAAACTATCTGCTCGCACCACTTTTGAATGCTCAGCTGGCTAACTTCCCATGTCGTCTAGTTGTGCTAGCTGTTAGATTGCAAGCGATATTACTGATGATTAGATCTGTCTTCGTAGATTCTAAAAACTCAAGGGATGCTTCTTCTTTCTGCAATCGATGGAACACCTTTAACTTGATTCTTTTTTTTTTTGCTTTTCTTGGGAAATATGCAGAGCTGCTGCTGTTCCGGCTGTCGGCTGGCCTCCCATTAGATCCTTCAGAAAGCATCTAGCAACTAACTCAGGCAAACAAAGAATGGAGCCGGTGACTAGAAATATAGAGGAAGAAGTGAAGCTCGAGAACAACAACAACAACAAGGGTTTGCTTGTGAAGATCAACATGGATGGTATCCCAATTGGGAGAAAGGTCGATCTAAAAGTCTATGATAGCTATGAGAAGCTCTCTTCTGCAGTGGAAGATCTCTTTCTAGGCCTTCTGGAAGGTACTGCAACTTTAGGTAGACAATTTGTGTAAGGGCAGTCAGAAGGTCAAATGCATTTTCTATTGACTGTCTTATCCATTTATGCACAGCTCAAAAAGACACCTCTACAAATGCCAGTCAGAAGGATGAGGAAGCCAGAAAAGCATTCATAGGTTTGCTGGATGGCTCTGGTGAATACACTTTGGTTTATGAAGACAATGAAGGTCACAAAATGCTTGTGGGGGATGTTCCATGGGAGTAAGCATGATTTTTTTCCTCTCAACTTAACTAATGCCATCGTTTTAGTCTTTCAGTGATGCCATAGTAGGAATATGACACAGCACTTTCGGCTTGACTACTGCTTATTTCCTCATAGAAAGTCTATCTTATATGCATGCCTATGGCCAGCAGCAAGGTTTAGAAAATGATATCCTTGTAATTATAATGTTTCTTTAACTGATACTATTGATCACTTGCCTGTTCTACTACTATCTAACTTTAAAATATTAGCAAGCTTTTAAGAACTGACGACCTAGGGAACAAAATATCACCTAATTCTTCTGGATGTATGTGTGTGTAGTTAATACTCTTCATAATTGAAATGATCAATACTTAGCAAGAGGGAGAGTAAACTGATAAAACTTTCAATTAGACCCAAAACAAACAACTATGGCACTAGATCCAAAAATATACTTGGCACTTTAAGTCAGCATTGGTTTAAGGATAATTCAGTTCGAGCTTGAATAGAGACCAAGAAAAACACAAAAATACAAGACTTGATTCCATTGTCTCTAATGAATTATAATATGTCTGTTTTCTAATTTGGTCGTGGATTATCATACAGAAATTAGTCAAGACAAACCACCAATTCCAACTATATTGACAGAGCTCTATCGCTTGCAGGATGTTTGTTTCAACTGTGAAAAGGTTGAGGGTGTTGAAAAGTTCTGATCTCTCGTTACCTGTAAGTTCTTGATCTAATCACTGCATTCATGTAATCTGACTGGTAAATTTTCCACTAATTAAGACAGTAATTAATAACTAATTGCTCACTACTTAATCAACTAACCATGAAGCATTTTACAGAGATTTCTATTAGTTCATTTGGTGATACAGCTTATGAGTTTTAACACAAGTAAAAAGATGTGATCTCATTGCATTTCATTTGTTTCCCTCTCAGTTAAGGTTGGTTCGCGGAAAAAGAACAGCGACAGAGTGTTGAGATCGGTCAGAATGCCTTTGGGACTGAACTAATTTCTAACTTACTCTACTTAATCAAGCCATACTGGAGTTTATTAATGGCATCAATGGGTTGTACATGTTTCAATTGCAAATGCAGTTTATCTGTTTGGTATTGAATAATTTCTCCTTGATTCAGTTCCCTCTAGCAGAAGTGTATTAACAAAGCAAAAGAAGAGAAAAAAAACAGAGCCTAGTTAATGCATGACATGTAGTAGGCTATGAAATAGATTTAAGCAAGTAAAATAATAATTTACGATGATATTACAAACAAAATTCACCTGAGGAATTGGAGGTGTAGGAAATGTTACTAGTGTTTAGTCCGGACTCAGAGGATCACGATACTAGCAAGTTAAAAGCTCCATACCGTTTTGCCTAAAGATTACCTCAAAAGGTCATTAAACAGACTATTGTATGCGAGTCGCTTAGCAAGGGGCATCCTTATCAGTTACAAATACTGGAGTGGCTTTTAGAAATATATTTTACTAGATACCTGATGGACAACTCGATAAGAAGGCAGAGCCGATCCACTGCTGTAGCATCATGTTGTCATCTGGTTGGATGTCACTTAGAGATGTCCAATCCGAAGTGGTGACTCACAAGATGACTTATGTGCCAATTGCGCTATTCCACCTCTGCTTCTTCAACTTCATCTGCTTGAAGTCGTTTATAGAAAGATCACAAAGTTAATAGTTTTCGTTCACGTGCCAACATTCAGACGAACTACCTTTTATTTGTTCTCATAAAAGTTCCGATTCAATGAATGCATAAGAAAGAAAATACAGCTCGGAGAACGTTGACTTGATGCCTTTAATTTCTGTCTGTGACAAAAGGGGAAGGTCCCTTTCGTTAGGCCAAGCCTGATCTCAGGACAGGAGAAACATGGAGAGTTTGCCTAGCACACGAAAGGAATATGGTAGCTTTGTCCTGCAGCGAGACATCTGTGCCTTCATCTTTATCTCCTTTCAATCTAACCAACCTTCTTCCATGACCTGTTTCTTCTAGAAAATGCAATCCTATTTCACACTATGCTTATTAGCTGAAAAGAAAACTCTCTGTAGCTACAAATTAGCCAACTCTAAAGTCTAAAAATAAGATTAGCTCCACGAACCATTTTGTCACAATCATGGAAGCTTTTTCATTGAGTTGAAACTTGACTTCATTCCTTTGAACAGTAGTGCCCTCAAATTGGGGTCAAGCTTCCAAGCTACAGCAACCTAATTAACCTAAACCACACGCTTCCATGGAAAATAATATGGAATGCCACAATCTCTATCGATTAGATATATACAAAACATATGCAATACAGGCAATGGTTAACATCAGAAATCCTCATGCCGTTTACTATACAGTATGTCAACGACACTACAGGAAAGCCTTAGCCAAATCAATACGCTAACATAAAAGACTATTCTGTCTAGTTCATGTCAACTATTCCCGGACAAGATTGGACACTACTACTTCAAGTCCTTGTCATGAAACGTCTATACGAATCTGCTCCCGTGGTCAATTAATAGGCCCTGGGCATACGACGACAAGTTGTTTGCAGCCTAGGGTTGCCACCTCATGATGGCTAAGCTCCTCCGACTTTTTCATGTAGGATTCACAGTCAAGAGATATAGAGACCCAGTTTGAAGAAGCAACTGATACGGAACTTTCATGAACCACAACTAAGAGCATAATTTTCTATCAGAGGAGGTTTTGAAGAACTTATCTTATTCTTGAATTACAATCCTCCATTGGCTCTTTTCGTACTGAAACTAAATGACCAGGACAACCCGCCAGTAGAGAATACGTCGGTTCTTATCGGGAAATGTGTTTGTGAATCCAACTCTAGAAATCAATTCATAGGCCTTAAGCATGCGACGACAAATTCTTGCAGCCTAGGGTTGCCACCTCAATGATGGCTATTGGCTAAACTCCTCAAAAATTTTCATATCATGTGTCAGCAACACAGATACCACTTTCATGAAGCATTCGATAACTAGAGATGCAAAAGAGCATAATTTCCTCCTAAATTGAGGTGTTGAAGAACTTACCTGTTCTCGAATCACAATCCTCCGAGTTAACTCTCCGTGCACTTTTTTCACTGCTGCAGAAACATAAAGCAAATGAGGGATTAGGGTTAAAGTTAATGGAATGAGACTCACATTGGAAGTCTGAGAGTATCACTCGCACAGATTGAAGTAAAATGAAGGCCATTGACATACCTCTCTTCCGTAGCCGACGGAATAGACGACGTAATCGAGTTGCACTGGTGAGAATTCGGCGCTCTATAACTGATCGGTGAAGCATCTCCCCGATGATTGCTGCCGGCCTCCGCCGTCGCCGCCTACCTTCCCTACCTCCGACCGAGGTTCCCGATCCCGCGAGGTAGCCTGTTTAAATCGTTGATGGCTACCCCATTTACGGCCCAACAATCTCGTAGCCCGGCCTATTTGCAGCCCAGCATTATTCGTGACGTCGATGATGTGTAATGCAACGACTTAAGACACGAATTTCTTAGCAGCTCCGCGCCCGGATTACGATTTTTTTTTAAAAAACACGTGGATTTTCCCTCTTTCCTCACGAATAAATAAGTAAAAAATTATCGATCAAATATATTTGATCTATAAAAAATTAAAAATTATTAAATAAATCTAAATTGATTAATAAAAATATTAATTAAAATATGAATTTTAACGTGGGCCCAGGCCTTGAGCCCGCTAAGCCTCTTTCCTTGCGAATAAACAAATTATCAGCGAAATCAATCGTTTTATTTATTTAGTTTTCTTTTCTTATATTTCTTTCCAAGTGACAGAATTAAAGTTGACACTATACTGATCGAAGCAGAACAAGAACAGTAGGAATTTCCAAACTCATAGTTAAATTGGTCGAATTTCATATTGAATTTAAACTAACAAAAAATCAAGTTCATAGCTCGATTCTGGGAAATATATCGAGCACATGAATTTGCTCGAGATAATGCAGCAACGAAACTAACAAGCTTTAAAAAAAAATCAGGGAGAAGTAGCAACAACTGAAGAAGAAAGCAATAACAAATACATTATTAGTCAACATATTTCTCAAAGAAGATCACTTTCATGGTTCTAGCTAAACCATCGCAGCATAAGAGTGGCATATATTGATCTATGAAGGAGGGAATGAGAGAAGAAGAAGATACCACAGAAGAACTCCTTAATGATTCTAATTAACCATCGCATTATAAGAGTAAGCATGATTGAGAGATGCAACAGCAAAAATTGAAACTTTACAAGAACAGGTATTCATAGATAACCATGGCGCTACTGAAGAAGAAGAAGATGATGATGACGAAGAACCAGAAAGGACCTTGGTACCTTATTGCTACTATGGCTAAGTAGCATAACAAACGACTGGGAGAGAAAAGGAGCAGAGCCATGGAGATCAAATGATGTAGTCCGACCACTCCTGGATGAAAGAAGTGTGATCCATTGATTCACTGGGTAGGTCTTCGTGCCTTGAGGGCTTGCCTTTCCCGCCGACGAGCCGTGCAGGGTTTCCCACGGCGGTGGTCATCGGCGGCACATCGATGAGCACCACGGATCCGGCCCCGATTTTGGCCCCCTCGCCGATGCGGATGTTGCCGAGTATTGTGGCGCCAGCGCCGATGAGGACGCCATCGCCGATCTTGGGATGCCGGTCCCCGACGGCCTTGCCGGTGCCGCCGAGCGTGACGTGATGGAGGATGGAGACGTTGTTGCCGATGACGGCGGTCTCGCCGACCACGACGCCAGTGGCGTGGTCGAGGAGGATGCCTTTTCCGATCCGGGCGGCGGGGTGGATGTCGACGGCGAAGACATCAGCGATCCGGGATTGGAGAGCAAGGGCGAGAGGGCGGCGGCTCTCGGTCCAGAGGAGGTGCGAGACGCGGTGGGCCTGGACGGCGAGGAATCCCTTGTAGTTGAGGAGGCAGTGGGAGTAGGAGGCGCAGGCGGGGTCACGTTGGTGGGCGGCGAGAAGGTCGGCGACGACGGCGGAGATAAGGGAGGGGGAGGAGGAGAAGGAGTGGAGGAAGAGATCGTAGAGCAGGTTGGAGAGAAGGGTGGAGGAGCAGAGCTTATTGGCGAGGTGGAAGCCGAGGGAGCGGGCGAGGGAGGGGTGGGAGAGGACGGTGGCGTAGAGGAAGCTCGCCAGGGCCGGCTCCGACTCCGCGTCGCGGTGCGCCTCCGCCTTAATCTGCGCCCACAGCCACGACTCCTCCGACTCCGACTCCGGCGGAGGGTGCGTCGGCACCATCAGCGCGCCGCCGTGGTGGTTCACCTGCCCCGCCGGCATCTCCCTAGGGATGCGATGAGACTGGAGAGGAGAATTGGAAAATTAATATTAAATTAAAGAGCATAGAAAATCAAATAATGGTTCATAAATCTTCGTCCAGAATATATGAGTTAAGATTTTTTTTATATTTTAATAAAAATATCAATATTTTATATTTTAATAAAAACATATTTTGGAAATTAACAAAACGAATACTTTTCGTCCACGAGTAAAAGATATACTTTATTCGTTTAGTAAAGGCTTTATTTCAAATGAATTTGACATCCACAAGATTTCAAAGACGGTTAAATTAACGGATAAGATTTGAAATATTAAAAAAAAGAAAAAGATTGTTGTCATGAGAAAGTAACATTAATTAGCTTTTTAGGTGATAAATGTTTTTGTCACGGAAATAAACTCTCTGAATTAAATTCTCAGAATAAGGCATCGATGAAGGCACGTGTCGGCAATCGCCTCTTCCTCTATCCTCCTCGAATGGCTCAGATTCTCCGATTTCGCCGCTGGTATTTGTGTGTGGGAAAGAAGAGTGAGATTGACCGTTGGGATTGCATCCTGACCGTCGATTGTTCTCCTAGAAAGGGAAGGCGAAGCCGTTGAGAAGCGGATCGAGGGCCGGAAATCCAGCTGCGCCGGTGGAGTAATCGCTTCCATCTTAACGAGGGCGGTGGAAAGCGGTTACTTTGGTCGGAAGCTTCTTCTTCTTCTTCTGGCGATGGTAATCTGAGAACCCTAGCTCTCTTTTTCTCGTTGTACTTGTGTCGGTGTCGACGTTCGAGGAGCCCTCGCATGGCGTCGGAGGCGTGCTCATTTGTCCTCGGGCGCGGTTGGATCCGCGCGACCCACCGACCCCCTCGCTTCGCTTTCTTTTTGCCTTCCCGGTCGCTCGCTGTCTCCTGCAAGATGCGGCAGAAGCAATTCAGGTTCGTTCACGCCTTCCCTCCCTCGGTTTTCCATTCTCGATCGGATAGCGATGTAGATGAGAAAGGGCGAATTGTTGTGAATATAGCGATATGATGATTCAGGATTTAACTATGATGCAGCTTGAGCTAATTATTTTAATAACTTTTTGGTGCCATGAGAAATATGATGTAAGCTTAAGCTAATCATTTTCAGCTTAAATATAATGTCTTGCTCGATTTTGTGTTTAGTTCTATTTGATCGAGTTAAATTCTTGAGTTATTTCCTAAAAATTTCTCCTTGATTATAATTGTGATCCTTCATGGTTCAAGTTGATCGATTTTGTCTTTACCTTAGTTTGGAAATAGGAATTTTGGTATGCAATCAGTTGATTTTCGATTCAAAATGATCAAAAATGTTGATCAGGAAACATAACCATGTTACTCGGATTAACATGTTTGAAGTCGACCAATTCAATGAGTTAAATTGATTAGAGTAGAAGGTAAAAGACTAGAGGGAGATAAAAAAACTTTAGTTAATGTAATATAAAATAATTTAATTGATATAAATGTTACTAGTGATACAAAATAAGCTCGATGGAGGGATAAGATCAATACAAGCAACTTCAAATAGTTGGGCTTAATGATGACGAAATGTGGCAGTATTGCATCTTTCATGAAAGAAAACATGGCATTGCATCATTTTAGCCTCAACCATGAAAAAAATGAATTATTGATTTTTTTGTTATATTATATAGTATTTTTTGTTAAAAATCTAGTTTGACGTTTTGTCATAAATTTTTTGAGTAATTTGTCTTCCTTGCCACTACCTTGAAGACATTAGTCTGAAGTTAGTGGGAACAATTATACTTATTTGGGTAAAGCTGTAATACTTGGGCAAGGATTAATTCATATTGACAGGAAAGAGATTTTGATTTACTATTTACAGTATAGGGTTTTAATTTACAATACAGGGATTTTAATTAAATTTTAACTTTACAAAAATTAATTTATAAATTATCAATTGAATTTATAAGTTATAAAATTATTAACTTATTGATAATTATAGATTATAATTTGTCAAATATAAGTCAGAAACTAATCATTTCAGATTTAGTATAATTTTAATTCATAAATTACAGTATATGGTTTTAAAGTTTAAATTACAGTATGTGTGTGTATAATTTAGCTTAAATTTATACTAAAAAAATAATTAATATTATTATTTTTCTCCATTTTTTAGTTTTACTTTTTTAATTTTTTTTTTCTCACTGATTCCAATTCTATTGATCCAATATGTTCAATACCCAACTTTGGGGCATCCATGATTTTGATACCTATATTGATGGCCATGATTTAAGACATTGTTTTTGCACTTGCACCTTTTCTTGCCATGCATGCTGAAAATCATGAACTGATAATTGTTAGTTATAGCAATGAAAAAACCATACATGTAAACTTTGTTTTTGAATGTACTATATGCAGTACTCATTGCCCCTACAGTTGAGCCATTGTAACTCTTGGTAGAATTCTGTGTATTTTGTACTTCAAATGGCTGAATATTTTCAGAGGAAAAAAGATGCAAATGATCAATATCAGGACAGTTTACAAGTTAAAATTGGTATCCGTAGTTTCTCTGTCAGATGTCAAGCAATTTTACAGGTTTGATTAATTTAGACTGCTGATTTAGTCATGATTATTTTTTCCAACCATGGGGTAGGAGCATGGAGCTCTCATACAATGACTAATACGTAGCATACTGGTTTTGTTACAATGATAACTTTGAATCTTTATACTGTCTATTGGACCATAATTATTAAACAGTTTCTAGGACTTCTCTTAGTCAGGAATTATTCCAATATTGAATAGGCTTTGAGAAAAATGCTTGAAAAATACAGTTCCCAGCAAAAGAGACAGCAAATTAAAAGAGTTTCTAGAGAGCAGTTGAGACCAAATATTAATTCCAAATCCCACAACAATGGCAATGGCATTTCTCAAAAAGCTAGTTCTGATAGTTTATCAAATCAAGGTCAGGAATCTGTTTTAAGCAATGATGTTGACTCTGAGCATGATAGCAAGGATATGGCAGCAGCATCTGTTGAAGAGACAAAAAGTGAGGTATTATACTCTTTTTGTTAATTTTTTGATAAATTTATTTTCACCTTATGATTGTAAATCACCTTTAGGTCAATGAAATTTTGATATGGTACTTTCTAGACATCATTTCTTGTAGTAGACTTGATCCTTTTAGGTTATTCTCTTTAAAGAACACTTCTTATCATTTTATCTTTTAGCAATAGAGTATTCCTGGGATTGTGTTGTGAGGTAGGTCTGCACTTGTCATTGGTAATTTCGACTGGACCTGTTGGATATTTTAGTGGTTGGATAATTGGTTTGCTAAAACTTGATAATGAATACAACTAAGAAGGATATTAAAAGAGTTGGTTCAAATTTGTTTTTTTACATTTATAGTAGCAAAGGACAATTGAAAATTTTTTCCTCTCCCCATTTTACTGGTATAAAAATTGGACTTTCTGATGAATCTAATCAGTATCTGACATTACTTATCATGGAATAATTAAGTGGATATGTTGCTCTGAATGAGTTGATCATATACCTCTCCCCCTTTGCTTTCTGAGCAAAACTGCTTATGTTTATCTCTTATTTTGCTCGAGAACTATTCTGAAATATAACTACTGAGTATGCAAGTGTTCTTATGTTTTTTACCTCTATAAGTAAATGCTTTAAGGTCATATTCTCCTTGAACTAATCCTGCTGTGTTTATTTACTTCATATCTCCCTTAACAACCTTTTCACTAGCTTCGGCTTACTTTTCCATGTTGTATAGATCACCCTTTGATTTTTTTATATTCATTTTATTGATTGCTAACTGCTTTCATCAATTCTTTGGAGATCAATTTTTTCTCTTACAGATGGAGGATGAAGTTATACAGGAACATCCAAGCATTCCTCTTGAGGACTTGAAATCTATGATCAGAAATGTTGACAAAAGTAGCCATACTCCTTCTTACTTGTCAAATTATTATCTATATCCAGTTATTTGTCTCTCAATATTGTATGCTCTCTTTGCTAGATGTTTCCTTTGTTAATCAAGCTGAAGTTGGTGCACTTCAAGAACTTGATAAAATTCTTTCAGACAAAGAGGCTTTGCAAGCTGAAATAAACGCTTTAGAGATGAAATTGGCAGAAACAGAAGCACGGATTAAAGAGAAGATAAATGTGGAACTCCTTGAAGATCAACTTGAAATGCTTAAGGAAATAGCGCCTTCAGGGAATGGTATCATGGAAGGAAATCATAGTTCTTTTACTGGTGAATTTCCTATTGTTTTGGAACTTAATGCCCTAAGAAAAGAGTATTCAGTGGTAAAGGCTGATATACAGACTCTTAAATTGCAACTTAATGATGTTATTGAAACAGACAAGCGTGTATCACTGCTGGAGAAAGAATGTTGTCTGTTGAATACTTCCCTGACAGAGCTACAGTCCCAGTTTACAAATGCTCAAGTTGATGTTGATAGACTTTCTTCTCTACCATCTTATTACAAAGCATTGTCAGAGAAGGTAAAAAATTTGCTAGGATCAGTTAATAGCTCTAACAAAGAGGATCAGGCTTTGTTAGATTTTTCTGAATTTGCTAAGCTGCAGCAGAAGGTTGATAAGTTAGAAGCTTCAATAAACAAAGCAAATATGACAGAACTTCCATATGAAAATTTTCGGCCTTATGAGGAGATTTTGCAGCAAAAAATTGAAAGTTTTGAGAAGCACTTGCAAGTTTCTGATCAAGAAATACATTCTCAAATTCAACTGTTTCAAGAATCAGTAAGAGAATTTCAGGATACATTGGATAAACTCCGAGAGGATAGTAAGAAAAGATCACAAGAAGAGTTTTTGGAAAATTTACCTTGGGAGTTTTGGAGCCGTTTGCTACTTCTAATTGATGGTTGGTTGCTTGAGAAGAAGATATCAACCAATGATGCCAAGTCATTGCGAGATATGGCATGGAAGAAAGATTCTCGAATTCGTGATGCATATTTGGCATGTGAGAGTAAGGGTGAGCATGAAAGGTTGACTACCTTCCTCAAGTTGACGTACACCAGTACAAGGTTTGGTTTCTTATTGCTATTCAGATGTTTTTGTACGACATTCACTTATGAAAGTTCATATGGTTACTCATTATTTTTTCTGTTTCTCTTATGCAGGCCAGGATTGCACATTATCCATATTGCTGCAGAAATGGCACCAGTTGCAAAGGTGAGCCAAACCTGTAACTTATATAATGTGAACTCTTTGTTGCTTGTATCTGAACTTTGTGATCTTATATTCAAAGTTTTAATCAGATGAGTTCTTATTCACTGCACAAACATGTTGAAATGGTTTTAGGATACTTTTGGATTCCTTCTTTTGCTTTTTGAAGTGCCTTCTAAGTATTGTTGCAAGTGAGCATTCAGCATTGAATGTCTGCCTAGCCTCTTGAGTAATAATAAACGGATATTTCTGTTAAAATGCTTGTGCATATTACAATATCTGTTTGCTTTTATGTTTTTGTTGCACACTTCCACTAACTTGTGAACCTCTTAACTTTGCATTCCTATACACATATCTCTTCTATGTAAATTATCAAATTTATGTGGATGGAATAGGGATGGAATACTATTGTCAGGTGCTATGAATCAAAGGCAATTAAGTCAGAAACAGCATTCTAAAGTCTAAACACGATAATCCTGCTGAAAGTTTGTATTTTAAGTGCTTGCCTGTGTACATGCATATGTTCTAGCTGAAAATTACCCTTATGAGCTTCAATGTTTCTTTCTATTACTTTTAATTATTTTGTGATCTATCTTTATTTATAGGTTGGTGGTTTAGGGGATGTTATCGCTGGTCTTGGTAAAGCATTGCAGAGGAAGGGACACCTAGTGGAAATTGTCCTTCCAAAATATGATTGTATACAGTATGATCTTATTACTGATCTGAAGGTATATTACATTGCTGTTTGTACCAGTTCCTACTTTTGGGATGATATAGTGTTACTGTAGGTTCTCAGTATAGTTGATGTTGCAGGCACTGGATGTTGTGTTAGAGTCCTATTTTGATGGACGACTATTCAGGAACAAAATTTGGGTTGGGACTGTTGAAGGTGTAAAACTAAGTTTATTCTGATTTTTAACTTGTATTAGATATATACAAATTGAGCTTGACAGAAATGCAATTTTCAGGTCTGCCTGTTTATTTTATAGAGCCTCACCATCCAGCCAACTTCTTCTGGAGAGGAACATATTATGGAGAGCATGATGACTTCAAACGGTTTTCGTTTTTCAGTCGTGCTGCACTTGAGTTGCTCTATGAAGCTGGGAAAAGGCCTGACATAATCCATTGTCATGATTGGCAGACAGCCTTTGTTGTATGGACCAAATCCTATCTTCTTAAATTGTGCTGTCTGATGGTCGTTGATTTCTAGTGAAATTTAATGGACCTTAGCTTTATACATCTATGGTTTATTAATGTAATCAGAGTTTTTAAAAAATTTTAGGCACCACTTTATTGGGACATATATGCTGCAAAGGGTTTGAATTCAGCTAGAATTTGCTTTACCTGCCACAACTTTGAGCATCAAGGAACAGCTCCTGCTTCAGAATTGTCATCATGTGGTCTTGATGTTTACCAAATGAACAGATCAGATAGGATGCAGGATAATTCAGCACATGATAGAGTTAATCCTGTCAAAGTAATTCCATAGACCACTATGCAATTCTTCAAGGAATAAAACTTTGTAAATCTTTTTTTCCATATTACTCTTCTAATGCAATTTGTCAAAATTTCAGGGTGCAATTGTATTCTCTAACATTGTTACTACTGTATCACCAACATATGCTCAAGAAGTTTGTACCGCAGAGGTAATTTTTTTTCTGGGAACATCTGCAATTGATTTTTGTTATTTGGATGTTTGTGGCGACATCTGCATTTTTCTTGCTATATATTTATCTTTGTGGTTTGTAATATATCTTTGCGGTTCATTCTCTGCTAACTAGAATGCTTAAACTACTAACTTCAGTGAATCTGCAAACCTAATAACAAATTAAGTTGTTAAAGATGCCAACAACCCCTGAAATAAGAAAAAAGTGTGCAAATGTTGTAAGATATTCAACAATGTTTCTTATAACCTACATCCTAGATAGAGTTGCATGGGGTTAGTTTTCACATGGTTCAGTTACTTTGAAAATAATCTATATGATTGGTTGAGCCACACTGGTATGTGTGTGCTTGGAAGCCTCAAGCTTCTTAATTGGTTCACCTTATCACGAAGGAGAACAATCCTGCAAAAGCATACTAGTATTTGAGAAGGAAAACATTGGACTGTATCTAGGAAGAGGGGTCAATTGCTTCATATATATAGGACTCAATACATAATAACTAAATGTACCATGTGGGCTAAACCAATAACATGTGTCTAATAACTCTAGTACTATCTCTCAAATTAGAGCATAGATATTATCAAGTGCAGCTTGTTACAAAAAACTTTAAAAATCACAAATATTATAATAAAAAAATGAAAAGACCCTCATCAAAGATGATAACAGTGGTTGGAAGGCCACTGATCTTGAAAAAAGTTGAAGGCTGAACTTGATAAATTGATTTGTCTTCAAATGAGCAAAATAGTATTGAGTACAATCTTCCTTCATAAACCTCCCTAAAATTAAAATGCCTAAGGAATGTGCATCTTGCATAATCAAAGTGATAAATTGTGAAGAATTGATATTAGAGTTTTATTGTCTACCCTTGAGTAGAGGAGTTAATAGCGGAAAAGCGGTTGAGTGTTAGAGAATTCCCAGCTTGCCTGCGAATGTCCAAAAACTGACTGTTGGATAAATGCCCACGCAATGGTCCACCAGAATCAACATTACAAACAAAATATTACTCTCAGCTTATGGCTTTAAACGTATTGTTGCGTGAAACTTAAAACACAAAAATGCAACATGTTGTTAGTTATAGATTTTCCACAATGATTAACTGTACTCAGATAGTTCCTAATACCATGGCAGTGTATGTTCACAAGAAATGGATTAAACTTTTCACAAAAATATTTTTCTGGTGAAATTGGATAACTAATTTTCATTTTATTTTATTCTTCTCATATTTTGGTTCAAAATCCCATATTGTACTCTCTATATGGGTGGTAAGAAGTATTTTGACGAAGGACTAGTACTACATGAACCATCTATTCAAGTAATATAACTTTTTTCTTTGTTGGTAACACAAAATATTTGTTCATTTCTGCCTCATAAAATTTGTCAAATAGTTCTGAACCATTACTAATTGTGACTCAATTTCATATCAGGACTTGGTCATTATATTCTAAAGAACAGAGTAAACTTAATAGATAACAATTCTTATTTCATGGGTATAACCAAATTGTTCATAGTTCTAAGGTGTTATTGTTGCCAGCAAAGTAACTTATTTGATAAAAACAATGTGGTGCAGGTTCTCTTTTTCTTTTTTCCTAATCAAGTACATTGTTAGCTGTGGGATTGGGTTTAATATCAGTTAATGGTGAATAAGAAGGCAACAAGCTCTCTAACTGATCTCTTTTGCAACATTTTATATTTTAATTTAGTTATTTAGTTTGTACTAAATTCCTAACAGATTTATAAAGTTTCTGCTTGTCTTTTGTTAATTAGTTACCCAAAGTAAAATCATACTGGTCATCCAGGTTTTACAAAATTTCAGTGGATTACAAGTTTTCATCAAGTATCAATAAGTGAGCTTCTTAATTGAAAACTTGTACTGAGAATGTAAAGTATAACTTTGCAAAGTGCTTCAACTTGCACTTTTATGAATCAATAAGCTTCCTAGAGGCCCAATCTATAATGTTAATGTTAGCATTGAATTCCTCATCCTATTATGTGGAAAATGAGTTGTACTAGCTTGCATTAAGTTGCTATTGAGGTACATATGATCTATTTATCCAATGTTGATCTGCTTCTACTTTGCTAGCCAATTTTAGTTGATATGATACTGCACTAAGTTTGACATTTTGGAAGAATATATATACCTTTAGTAATTTTCTGTACTCTGATGTGCCTTAGCTTCTTTTGGACAGGGTGGTCGTGGTCTCCATGAAACATTAAAATCATTTTCCAAGAAATTTGTTGGAATTCTTAATGGTATTGATACTGATGCATGGAATCCATCCACAGATAAGTATATTAGTGCCCAATACCATGCTGATGATCTTCAGGGAAAAGCAGAGAACAAAAATGCTATAAGGAAGCATCTTAAACTTTCATGGTCAAACAGTTCTCAACCGCTGGTAAACTTTTTCAAATAAAAATAATAGCAAGACATCCTGTTGTTTCTGAGTTTCTTGCTTTCTTAGGGCTAATTCATGATAAAGCATAATGAACTTCTTCCTACAAAAAGCATGATATCTGATTGCTTTCTTATGTTCCTTAGAGCTAAGGTTATAAATTGATGCCAGAGAAAGCTTTGAGACGATCCTAAGGAGGTCATTTCAAAGATTACTTCAATTTCCCATTTAACTGAGAAGAATTAGAATAAGTTGTCCTCTTTATTTTCTCAATTAGTTTTTTTCCTTGTAACCCACCCTATCATTTTTCTCATAATTAGTTTTTTTCCTTGTAGATAAAACACACTTTTGGTCATCTTTCCCTATGAGCCTCTTTTGTGTCAATCAAGTTAGGTTCCCTCAATTATTACTTCCTTAATTGTGCTCTCCCTTAGATAGGACATGTGTACTATCACTTCTCCTGTTGTTTTAAGTTGTTTTCTCGTTCTAGTATATTGCCACACCTCATAAACAAATTTATTATACACTCTTTGGATATTAACTCATTGAGAGGCTTAAACTCTTTTGCAATGGCTATACTTGTATTATAATGGAAACTAGCATACATGTAAATTATCATACATAAGTACGGCAACAATAAGAGTTAAGCCCCAACTTTTGTGGCTTTACTATCTGGATCTTTTCACATGTTATATAAGGAGCTACAAGTTCTCCTTGCAAGTTATTAGCTTAATTGCATCTCTAGAAGAACTTTGGAAGTCGAGTATTGCTTACTACAACCATGGAGAATGGTCAAAATGTATTAGTCAAAGATGAAGCAATTGCACTTGTATCCTCAGACACCTCAACTTATTTGGTCATACAAGCATGCAATACTTTTGTGTTCTTTACAGTCAATTATATAGTAATAATCTATAAGATGGATCACCCACTTAAAAATTTCACGATATGTCATATACTGGCAGACCAGCTTGGTGCTATGTAATAACATTTTTTTAAAAAAATTCATTTCAAATTTTTTTTGCTTGCATGCATATTAATAAGATACCTGCAGTAGTTTCTTCTCTAAGTTTATTCTAATAGTTATTTTCTCATAAGCCTACATAAAGGTAGTTTATTCTCATTTCTACTCTCATATTTGATGTGAGATGTAGTTCAATGTTCAAACTCCATTTAAATTCGTCTTTTTGAACCTGATTCCATTGTTTTGTCACCTCAATCTAAGTGTTGTTTCATGCAAAGGTTGGATGTATCACACGTCTCGTACCACAAAAAGGTGTGCATCTTATCAGACATGCAATTTATCGTACATTGGAGTTGGGAGGACAGTTCGTGCTTCTTGGCTCAAGTCCAGTACTACATATTCAAGTAACGTGGTCCTATCCCCTGTTGATTTTATAAAACATAACTTATTCTAGTTTCTAATATGACCTTTTTTGTTCTCAAACAACAATGATTTTTTTGTGATATCTGCAATAAACTTTATTTACTTGAACATGGCTTGTGTGCCAAGCATCCAGATGATCCAGGAGGAACCTAAATGGAATTCCCCAGCAAATCTGATGCGAAATAAAACATAATCTAGCATTTTACTGGAGTAGAAAACTTCTAAAGAAACATGGCCAGTTCTAAAGAAATATGTTCACTTCATGATAATTTATTTGCTTGAACAATCATCAATTGTTGAGCACTCTACAAAAATAACAGAATATGTTTGCCTAGGCATGTATGGTTTTGTCTAGGTTATGGAGGTATTGGAAATCAATAATCATCGAAAGTCCTCTCGCTCTTTTAATTTAATTGTATGAATTGCATTCTTCAGAATAATGGTGCAGGAAAATATTTGTGAAGTCTATATATGCTTGATTTACATATGACAATTGATCCCACTTGTTTTTGTTGTTGTTGTTGTTGTTGTTGCAAATTCTTCCATGTGTTTTGAGGTCTTTTCTGGTGACAAACGATTTAATCTTCTTCCAGCGGGAGTTTGAGGATATTGCAATGCATTTCAACAGCCACCCAGATGTTCGGTTGCTCTTGAAATATGATGATGCCCTTTCACATTTGATTTATGCGGCTTCTGACATGTTTATTATTCCCTCCTTGTTTGAGCCTTGTGGTCTTACCCAGGTATCAATTCTGTGTTTTCTGCTTTTGCTATTTATATGGACTTTTTCCCCACAGCTTCTGCTAACCGAAGCTTCTCTGTGCAGCAACAACATTTATTAATTATTATAATGCTTTCAACTTATGACACATGAAGAATTGAATTCTTATACTATCAGAAAATACTTTACAGCATGATGGAATTACCTTGCACAAAACCTATCTTCATTCAAAGAACTTTGTCTACTAGAGTTTGTAAATGCTCTTATGACACAGATGATTGCCATGCGATACGGTTCTGTGCCAATTGCAAGAAAAACTGGAGGACTGAATGATAGGTGAGCGCCTAAAAATATTTACATTCCCTTTTTTTGTTTAATAACCATTTCTTCCTGCAGTGTTTTTGACGTCAATGATAATACGGTACCTGAACAATACCGTAACGGATTCACATTTTTGCAACCTGATGAACAGGTGACTTTTCCATTATCAAAAATGTTCTTTTTCATTCAATACCAAGTTTTATTTGTGATTTACTCAAAAAGTGTCAAGAACATGTCTGTAGGGTCTAAGCAGTGTCATGGGCCGAGCATTTCAATACTACTCTACAAACCCTGAAGGTTGGCAGCAGCTCGTTCACAAGGACATGACCTTGGACTTCAGTTGGGATTCATCAGCGTCGCAATATGAAGAGCTATACGAAAGATCCGTGACTAGAGCTCGGGCCGCAGCAGCACGAGTGTAAATTCTTTCTTCACCGTCACTTTCCACACCAACTTGCTGACAGGGTTTCCATCAAAACAAACTTGCTGCTGCTGAAGTAAATCTCAATCAGGCTGCATTTCAGCATTGTGTTTTTCGACTCTCACCGTCATGTCTTTGATGTGCTAAGTCTAACCTTTGTAGAATTGGCGAACGCCGACATCATCCTCATATTCGAAAATGATCAACTGGAGCTTGAGAGAGATCATCATTTTGTTGTTGCAATGCAATGCTGCTTACTCGAAAAGCAACATATATCTCCAGTGTTGAACCACTTTGAGTAAGTTTGTTGCAGTCATATCTATTTGTTGTATAGTTAGTAAAGCTTTCAGTAAGTTTGTTGCAGTCATATCTATTTGTTGTATAGTTAGTAAAGCTTTCAGTGTCACAAAACAGTTTGTATTTTATTCATTTTGATCAGGAACCACAGAGCAATTCGAATACCTTTCATTTTATTATAAAAATTAACATCTTTTAACATCATTTTTGATGGAATGAGTATCTAATCATGATCGAAATGCTTGGATTATTTTGATTTCCTATCTGTTTATGAATTAAAAATATTATTATTTTAATTTTTTATGAATAAAAAGGTTATTATATTTATATTTCATATATTTAGATTTGTGTTCATATTATATTGTTATTTTGATACTTTAATCATAAATATTTAATTTCTAATCTAAATTTTTTATCTTCACTAGTTAGAATTTATTTATTTTTCTTAATAAATTTCAATATTTATCATATATTATCAACTATTTTAACTAACGTTTTAGAAAATTTAAATAACTATACCAATTTTATTTATTAATTTAATTACTTCAAATACCAAAGTAGCATTTATAAAGAAAAAAAGGTGTTATTTAATGTTTTTAATATAAAATTAAAATAAAACGAAATTAAAACTTAAAACCGACAATTTTCATCGAGAACCTTCGAACTGTGGCGTCACTTGCAAGTAACCCGATTTATTCTTCCACAGCACCAGACGATCTCGCCGCCGCCGCCGCGGCGACGGCGATCCCCAACAACCTCAATCCCTCACCGTCGATGAATCCTTTGTAATCTCCATCCTCCTCGACTCTCCGCCTACACAGCTCACCGTCGATGAATCCTCTGCAATCTCCATCCTCCTCGACTCTCCGCCTACACAGCGCCAGCGGAAACCTCTTGCGATACAGGTGAAGCAGACGATCCGCGTCCCCGGCTAGCGTCGTGGTGCTGTTCTACTTCGACAGGACCATCGTCGACTGCGACGGCGACGGCGACGGCGACGGCAGCTGGGGCGACCAGTTGGGGCTACGGGAGATCTCCGACCAACTTCGTCCCGTGACGCATCGATCCTCCGATGCTGTTCTTCTAAAGATCCGATGGAAGAACATTAAAAGAGTTTGCCATTCCTTCACTGTTCTTGAAGTTCCCTGCTTTTTAGTTTTGAGTTTTTTTTTTCGAAAACAAATTTTAAGAATTAAAAAGGAAATAAAATAAAATAAATATTCATCGTCAGCTTGTCAACAATTTAGAACCTCTGGTCACTAGTAATAAGATAAATCATTTATTATTATTTGAATTTATTAAAATATTCTTTCATTAAATTAAAACTAAAAGATGATAATTGTAACTAAATATAGTAATTATTCAAGGAAGTTATGTTTTTTTTTTGTTTTTTCAAAATTCTCGCCTTTCTGATCTGCGAAAATAAATCCGATTTACTTGCGCCGACCGATGTGCAACCGTTGCTTCACATCTCCATTCCGCGGTCTCGGTCTTCTTCCCTTTTCCTTCATCCAATTCCTTTCACTCCCTCTCCCTCTCCATCGCGCTCTCTCAGCTCGGATGAAGATGAAGAAGACCGCTGACGACGACGCCGTCGATAGAAGAAGGAAGAGCCTCTACGAGCTGTCCCTCACCGTTGCCATCCCCCTCTGGTGCATCATTTTCGCCCTCCACTCCCGGTTCGGCTACGGCCACCGCCGTCGAGGTCAATCCACTCCCTAATGCTCGCTTCACTTCCCAAAAGTTTGTCCTTTTTACCCTTTTTTTTTTCCCTCTGGCGCTTCACTTTCTTGCGCCAAAACTTCATCTTGATTCCACTGATGTCAGATTTGTGTAAAGTTGAAACCTTTCTTATTCCTTGTGGCAGATTTCTTGTCCGATGATGTCGGAAGCAACTTTGTTTGCAGGAGAGCTCCATTAGAGTTCTATTTTCTTCCGCCGCTGAACAACACTTACTCCAGTTGCGGATTGAAAGATGATGACAGTCCACCGACGGAAATCTTTGGAGTTGAAGAGAACAGTGAGGACGAAAATATCTCGGCTGGCAAGGAAGTGGTTTGGAGGGATCGGGATCGATATATTGGACTGGATGAATTCAGGAACCAGGCAATTCAAAGAAAAGAAAGTGATGCGGACAAGCTGCATGGCAAAATTACCCACAGACTTGAACTTGATGGTTTGGAGTATAATTTCGCAGCTTCTTCGAAAGGTGCCAAGATTTTGGACCACAACAAGGAAGCAAAAGGGGTGGCAAACATATTGAGCAGGGACAAAGATATGTACCTCAGAAACCGCTGCTCAACCGTTCCGAAATTCATCGTGATGGAGCTCACTGAGGAGACCCTTGTTGATGCCATTGAGATTGCTAATTTGGAGCACCATTCGTCCAACTTCAAGGATTTTGAGTTGCTTGGAAGCTTGAGTTACCCCACAGAGACGTGGACACTGCTCGGAACCTTTTTGGCAGAGAATGTTAAGCATGCCCAGCGGTTCATGCTCTCCGAACCTAAGTGGGCAAGATACATGAAGCTGAACTTGGTCAGTCACTATGGTTCGGAGTTCTACTGCACATTGAGCTACATTGAGGTTTATGGTGTGGATGCCATAGAGCGGATGCTCGAAGACCTCATCGTGGTTTCTGATGAGCCTGCAGCCAGCCACAATTCTGTCAAGGCAGATCCAAAACTCAATGACAAAATTGAGGTTGCTCAAGTTAACAATACTCGGGTTGATGATCCATTGAAATTAGACCCTAACAGGTCGAAGAATGGAGTTTCACAGGAGAGCATGCATCATCCTAAGCAGCCGAGTGGAAGGGTACCGAGTGATGGCATTTTGAAGATTTTGATGCAGAAGGTGAGATCAATGGAGCTCAGTCTTACGATACTGGAGGAATATGTTAAAGAGCTTAACGTAAGATACGGTGAAGCTTTTCCAGACCTGCAGAAGCAGTGCTCTGAGGGTGCACTACACTTGCAGAAATTGAACTCAGAGATTAAGGAACTGAGCCAATGGAAGGAGGCTGAGGTAGGTATCTTCATTATTACTTCTCAATGAAGGCAAGACCTCTTTGGTCGACTAGTATCTGACTGATATATTTTTCAGGCTAAGGAACTCAATGAACTTGGGAGCTGGAGGTCCTCAGTTTCAACTGAAATTGATGCTTTGGTCCGCGAAAATGCCTTGTTCAGGTCAGCCAATAGTTATAAAATTGTTTGTCTCCAACTGCTTGATACATTGTGTGTACATTTAACTAGCAAAAGCATTAGATTCAGATGCCTCCTATTATGTAATAGTTAACTATACATCACTATGTATGCTTACAAACTAGGTTTGGTGCTTACATTTTTGCAAATTATGTTATTTGTGGGTAATAGTGTGCTAATTGATAAGGGTGTGGGAAGATTAAGTTTAAAACTTAATTGTAGAGAGAAAAAAAAATTCTAGAAACTAAGTAAAACTAAATTTAAATATTTGAAATATAGTTTCACAAGAAGAGAAGAATCACGAAATCCCTAAATGTGAGATTTTTAGATATGGTAGATTTACTATTCAGCAAGGAGACGAGAAAGGGTGATTTAAATGGAGGCATCCAGAGTTAAGATGGTACATAAGGTTCCAAGGCGATCAATAAATTCTCTAGTGAGAATTCAATCAATTAGGGTGAGATATATAAACAAGAGATGTCAAATTGGTTTTTTTGGCAAACCAATTTGATGCATATTCTAAGCTTCCAAAGTAGCTGCTAGATCTATCTTTGTGTCTTCCATTTAACTTCAAAGTTTAATTCATCAAAAGAAACTGAACTTTCAATGACTGGCTATTCAGTAATCCTGCAAGCTTTGCATTTTGATTGCAGAGAGGATCTGGAGAAGATCAAGAGCAACCAAGATTTGCTAGAAAGCAAGGAGGTGACAGTAATTGTGATCAGTCTTTTCTTTGCGTGTGTCGCACTGTTTAAGTTAGCTTGGCACCAAATTATGGGATTGTTCAAGCCCTGCGAGTCCCATAAGAGAAGGGAATGCCTGTTAGTATTTGTATGCAGCAGCCTAACAATGCTCATAACTTTACTATACAATTAAATTATCTTGTTTGTTTTTGTTTCTTCTGATGAGTGGAATTTCACTTTGTCTCAGCAGAATAGTTTAGGAGGGTATTTATTTAAACAGTCACACTAATGTAGCATGTCTCAGCTACTGAGAACAATAAAGCAAAACAGGTGATGAAAGAGAGTTTTGTATACAACACTGTAAAGGCTTCCTTCCTTTATGATTCTTCTCTTCTTTCTTTATGTAAAATTCATTGAATGAGTGATGATCAGATAGTTTGAACTCTAGTGGCAAAAAGTCTTGTGCAAAGAGATAAAAATGTTCCATACAGCTGTTGTCCTCTATGTCTATGCAAGAAGATGATGGAATGTGGCCACCCAACCAAATGGTTCTCTATCATTGTTAGGGTAGGGCCATGTCTCCTATAGCATCTTCGCACTATAGCGAAAAGTCGAAATCAAGAACAACAATGAGGTTGTTTTTCCTTTTTGCTTCTCCTAGCTCACGAAAGTGAAAAAGGAGATTGAATGTGTGTACATAAACTCTATGATGAGCAAAATTCTCTAGATCTTGTTTGCTTCATTTTTATTCTAAAAGAGAAGGTAAAACCTACTAACTAGAGATGCTTACACCTTCTTCTAGTTATCTTTAAGTGAGCTTCTCTTGTTGGATTCCACTCTTCGTCTTCATTCTTTTCTTCCACTTTTTTCCTCTTCCATTCCCATCACCTGAAAAATATTATTGAGGAGATGAAACAAGTGAATTCCTTGGCCTCAAAGAGTGAAAGTGGGGTGAGAATAATTTTGGAATAGTTAGGAGGATAAGATATGTATGCCACTTTTTTTTCTTTCTTTTCTTTTTAGTTTGTGTTTTTTTTTTTTATAGCTAAGCTCAATGTTTTAATTGTGAAGGATTAATAATGTTGAGGTAAGTTGCCAAGTGCATTGACTCTTAATGATTGAGAACATGAATTGACCTTGATGTGCACCTTCAATTGCTGTCCTCAGTTCAAGCTTCTATCAATCAATTCATGTCAATGTCCAAGTTTCATTTCCAATTCAGATCAAAACAAAAGAGAGAAGCTAACAAATGATGATCACATCACAAGGAAACAAAGTTATTATTGCCCTTAAAATATTTATTTATAAAACTACTTTTTTTTAAATATATATATATTTTGCCTCTAAACCAGGGCAAATGAGGATGCGACAAAACACATAATTGTATGGGATCTTTGATTGGTCGAACAATGCTGTTGCGCGTTTCTAGTTCGACACCTGATCGTGATCCATCCATTCGGCGTTCCAGCTGCTCCACTCACTCTATAAATGGGCCTCTTTGGCTTCTCCCCTTCCTTCCTCGTTTGTTATGCGCTTCTCTCCTTCCTTCTCCTTCCTCCGATCCACGGAGAACGACGACGAGGGGAGGATTCGCAGGGGAAGCGATCAAATTGAGAGAAGTTGGCGATAAGAGAGATCGAAGATGTATGCTCAGGCGGGGCTTCATCTGCCTTCGATCTTCTCCCACGGCTTCTTCCATGACTACAGCGGCGGCCACTACTCGTACCTACCGTTCTCCGACGAGGGCTTCTTCTCCAGCAGATTCTACGTCGGCGTCGAGGACGGTCGGCATAACTTGGTAATTTTGCCCTCTGGTTAAACCGACCTCTCTTTACTGTTTCATTAACGGATCCGGTCGAGCAGTTTGCTCTGTTCTGGAGAGATTTGGATCTGATGCTGAAGGTTGCCTGGCGAAAAGTGAAACACTGACACAAGTTGTTTGATTTGTTGGGACAGTTACTAAATTATATTTCAACAGGCTCCTAAAGACAAGGAAAGTAAAAAAAAAAAAGATATATTGCAGATGGTTTTGATCTTAAAACTCCCAATTTATTGGTGAATTTTAGTTTTTTTAAAGACGCCTGTCCTTTCAAAGTATGAAAGAATCAAGAAGCGCATGACGCTTAGCAGTTTCGGAGAGAACTTTCTGAAAGCAAAGAAACTGAAATTGTTAAGGTCCAGAAAATTGAGACAGGAGAGTGTTTAATGCTTAGTTAAAGTGGACAAGACTCCATTAAAGGGGGAAAAATTATTTATTTATTAGACAATTGTTCAACCCTATTTTTAAAACAAAAAGTTCATAAAAGTGAACTCTTATTAAACTTTTTAATACCTAACTTCCAACTTGAGGGTAATATTTAGTTTTGGATAGTGTCCTATGTTTGATGGAAAATTGGGAACTTTTACCAAGGCGAAATTTAATACTTATATATCCATGCTTCTGTTTGTGATGGAATAATAAAAACTAAAGCATCGATCCAGTATGAGAAGCAAATTGCTGGCCATCAATAATATTCTCTTAATACCCATACAGATAATGTTTGTTGACTTTTGTGAATTCCTCACTCAAAATGTCTGTTGAAAAATACAGTAGAGAACTACTAATCTTTAGTGTATCAATACTGTAATTCACTCATTGATTTTGGTATAGGCCAATATGGCACAGGCTCCCTCTATTTCAGAATATGATATGGGAGGAGAAGGAGATCTATTCAAAGCTCCAGAACCCATCTTAGAAGATCCTGCTCTCGATCCCATGGCTAATGCCATGTCCATTATATCAGGTGGAGGAGATGTCATCACAGAAACAATCAAGGCTGCAGATATAGAGTCAATCCATAATGACCATCTCAGTGATATTTACTATGGGTGCAAGAAGGACCTTATGGAGAAATCGGAAATTGAAGAGCAAATTTCTGAACTCCTAGAAGTGGAGATTTCTGCAGTCGAAATGGTTGAAGTTTCACCTCCTGAAAGAATTAGTTGCGCAGAAAGAGCCATTCTGGAGAAGTCACAGATTGAAGAGACAATTTCTGAACTCCTACAATTGAAGATTCCAGCAGTTGGGCTGGCCGGAGTTCCACCCCCTGGAAAAATTAGCCGAGTAGAAAGATTAATTCAGAAAAGTGCAAGTTCTGAGTGTTTAAGCTCATTAGAGCAGTTCCATAGTTGCAGTAGAAGACCAGACTTCCTTGATTTCCAAGGATTGGATTTTGAAGCTGCACTTGGTTTGAGGAGAGCATGCAGCGAAGCAGATGTTCAGGTATGAGCCAACTTCTTACTAATTTTCCTGTTTATTTTTCCCCTCAGTTTATCTCTTCTACCTTGGCCCATAAAGGTTCAGCTAACACAGTATTTGACCTTACCATGCTTCCCAGGTCTTAATCAATTGCTTCAACATTTACTTAACCTGCATCAATTAGTGTCATGCTGAATGAAAGTCATATTAATCTTCTATTGGTCCTATACATACAATGAGGATTAGTTCTACCAACTTATAAAAGGATTACCAGATTTAAGAATTAAGGACTATATTTTACGTTAACTAATTTGAATGATTATCTAATATTTGTGACTTCACGGAGAAAATATGAATTCGCTACATTTTCCACTGAGAAATTCTGAGATTATTATGAGTTCATCAAGATATATCACTTGTAGCATGTAAAATTTCTACCTGCTGTGTGCCAGTATGGGCATGGTTATTTATTTATTTTGACTTGTTTTCACAGAATCTTGGCAATAAGAGCACAAACTCAAGAAATGTCACCACTGTATGTTCTTCATTCGAGCAAGCCCTTTCCATCAGTGATAATAAGATAGAGCTGCGACTACAGAAACTTTCCAGATACAGGGAGAAGAAGAGTAAGAGAAACTTTGGCAGAAAAATCAAGGTGTGAAGCTATTCTTTCCCCTTTATGATTCTTTCTCAAGCCATGTAAGAACACTTGAATACCCCAGATTTATATAGCTTCTGTCAGTCATTATGCATGGGTGTATAAGGTTATACTCAACAGACTTGAGGAGAGACTAAAGGTGAAGCATAACAACGCAAAGAGAATAGTTTTAACAGGACATAACATTTTATAATCAGAATGAAAAAAGGATGACATGTTTTGTAATTTGTATACTGCAAGGCAAAGCACTTATTACAAATTTCTTGATCCGTCTATTGATGCTGCTGTTATCATGACAAATAAATTTGTCATCTTGCAGATGTATGCTAGCTTTAGAGTCTAAACTGCCTTGATACCACCACAATGAAAAGCTATCTTAGGGTGGTTGAGTCAAAATGTTTGCAAATGTAGCCACTTGCTTGCAACTTTTCGTTAAAAATAAATTCTAGAAACTGATAAGTTTTGGATGTTTTGCAGTATGCTTGCAGGAAGGCTCTTGCTGACAATCAGCCTAGGATAAGGGGAAGGTTTGCGAGGACCGAAGATAACATATCCACTCAAATAGTTAACTAGGCAAGATGTTGAAGCTGGTAGCAGCCCATGAGCTCCCTTGTTGACAAGGCTGATCATGAAGTTGAGAGAACAAATGAGCTGGAAGAGATGAGGCCAGTAGCCATATATGGACAAATTTTCTTTTATTAGGATAATATTCATGATTCATGATGCATCTTTCTATCTTATAGTATCCACCTCAGTATGTAGAAATTAATGCACTTGTACCACTGTGCAGTAGTTTTAATATAAAGGAAATTGATAGGTTATGGATTTTGGTTACTAAGCATTTGTAGCAGTCATGAATTATACTCTATTGGTGTTTGGCATTGCTTAGTCTTGTGTAATCAGAGCATCGGACAATAAGAAAAAACATAGTGCAACACATGATACATGACCACAAGCTCAATAAATGAGAATGCTATTGGTAGACAAGTTGAATGGATGAGAGTGTACACACACCACAAGTTCAATAAATCAATAGTCCAAGTCTTGAGTAATTGGCATCTTCCATTGATCGCAAGTCTTTGGAATATGCACTATTATCTTCTTGATACTTCTTGTAATTTCATTGGATCAAAATTGTACAACTGCTAGTCTTCTTTATACTTGTGCACATCAATCAACTCATTGCCATAACTCTCAAAGTGTGAATAGGCCTTCATGATGCAGAAACTAAGAAGATGTCACAAGATCTGTCAATGTCTCCATGACTTGTTCAACTTATTTTAGATGACCAACAAGCTGAGGAAGAGACTATCGAGCCATGACTTTGAAAAATTGTGCCCTAAATAGAACAGAAGTGGCATGCATGGCAGTAACCTGAGTAGTGATAACATGGAGAGCAGATATTGTTACATTAAGCTTGTTTTCCTTCTCTTCCTGCTTGCTTGTTCTGTAGCTGCTAGAGATCCCGGAGTCACTCACCTTCCAAGTTCTCATGGTATTTTTTAATCTCTTACAACTACCATAATCCTGAATAATTAATAGTAACTTTCTTTGTGATTTTGCAGGAAATGAGAAAATAATAATTCACAGACGCTCAAGAGTCTTGCTTCGTGAAGGTCCTTCTGGTAAACCAAGTAGTCCTCGGGGACATGGTGAGATTGGTAATCTAGGCTAAGATTGCGGTTGGCACACGAGAATAAATGAAAACAGAATTGAAGTGAGATTCTCAATGGAATCAGAATGAAATAAAAAGGGGAAAGATCCATTCTATATTGGACCTATTTGTTTCATGTAATTCTTAATGTAACTAGTCTGTCTATTTAGTGTCTCTAATTTTCTTTGTGTTTGACACACCTGATTGATCGACCTAATGTGCTCAGTACAAACATGGATGCTAGTTCACTATCTGATTAGGTTTGCTCATTTTATTTATCTCAGTTGGAAATTGGAATGGAACTTTTCCATCTCTAAAATATTATTCATCAGAACGAATCGTTCCATTTTAAAGTGTTCATTCGAAATTGAAATGAAATCGTACAGGGAACAAATCATTTTCATCCCACTCCATCAAATGTACCCTAAAAGTTGATAGTTTTATATTAACTTTGAGTAGAAGTCTCATTTATATAAGCAAAGAAGTGAGAATAAAGAAGATGTATAAAATTATGTAAATTATAGAGACATTAAAAACTAATGAATCATATGGCCATGAACTTTTGAAAACGAGTGATAGAAAAAAAATTAAGGAAGAAGACCACCATGATCGAAAATTGATTTGGATTTACATATTGTATTCGTGACCTAAAAAAAATTATGATAAGAGTCACAACAAAAATTATAAAATAAGTTATAGAAAAGAGATGCGTTAACATAACGTATATTGAACTAATGAAGGATATATATGCAGATGTAATGACAAATGTTCAAACGGATTAATCGAAATGTTTCCTATAAAAATATGGTTACATTAAGGATCAACACTAATTCCTTATCCTTTTACACTAATTATGGACGAACTCACTAGATACATCCAAAATATAGTACTATGGTGCATATTGTTTGTAGATGATATTATTTTGGTTGATAAATATGTGAATGAGTAAATGCTAAATTCGAATCTTAGCGGAAAATATTAGAAGTGAAAGGTTTTAGGTTTAGTAGAGTAAAGACATAATATATAGAATTTAAGTTTAGTAACATTAGATGTAATGAGATAATTATTAAGATAGAAGATGATAAATTATCTATAACTGAAAATTTTAAGTACTTAGGATCATTTTCGTAGATGGAAAGATTGAGAGAAATGTCTTACATAAACTACAAGTGAGATAGTTAAAAGGGAGAAGAGCGTTGGGTGTTATGTGTGATCATAAAGTACATCTAAAATTTAAAGAAAAATTTTTATAAAATGACGATTAAGCCTGTTATACTATATGGAATTAAATATTGAACTATGACTCAAACGCATGAACAGAAGATGAGAATTACAGAGATGATAATATTAAGGTAGATGTACAGACATACAAGGAAGAATATAATAAAAATGAAAATATTAGAAAGAAAAAATTAAAATTGTAC